>WEDG01008559.1:0-42886 GCA_017591395.1 Schistocephalus solidus
ATTTGATGCCCTCAGAACACTGTAAGAAAGCAGTACAGAAGGAAACATGTAAACTACATTTGGATCAGACGTGCGTTTAAAAATATTCCCCCTGATCTCTTTAGAAAGTCTATGGCGTCTTTGTGAGACCGCATTTTAGATTACGGAATACCAGCCTGGATACCATGGATGAAGAAAGATGTTGACCTCGTCGAACAGGTGCAACGAAAAGCAACGAAGATGGTTGACGGTCTTAAGACTTTACCGTACCAAGACAGATTGAAAAAGCTTGACTTATTTCCTCTATCCTACAGGCACTTACGGTGTAGCCTGCTCTGGACATTCCGGATTATCCGGGGCCATGATTTCACCCTGAGATCGGAGGATTTCTTCGACTTTGCCTGCACAACTCATCTGCGTGGTCATCCTTACAAGGTTAATAGCGAACGCACGCGATTGAACCTCAGAAAGTTTTGTTTCAGCCAACAACTTGTACGACCTTGGAACTCGTTACCAAGCGAGACGGTTACCCCTGACAGCATTACTGATTTTAAAAGAAGGCTTGATGGCATTATATTTGACAAAGGACGACTTTCACAGCATGATTTCTTAAAACCAGCCTTTTAAAATCTTTCGGGCTCTACTTTTCATCCACAATGTTTCGCCTATGGCTGTGAAAACGCACTTTAAGTTATCTTATGCTTTGACTCAAACATTTTAAAATGTACAACATTTTATATTGACTGTACACATGCAATGATAACTTAACATTAATAGGGTCATCAAGGGCAATGCCTGTAACCCTTTAAAACATACATATACACCAAACTCACACAGTAAAAATCTGTCTAGTGTGTTTTTCGCCTGCAACCCTCTCCAAGTTTTTAATCCTAAGCCATCCTTCCCAATGAAATATCCTGTAACCAGTATCTTGGCATTACTCTGACCTCCCGTCTTTCAATCTTCCTGCATTTTGATACTCGTTTTACTAAAATTGGTAAACTTCTATATAATATCCATCGTTTACCTTCCTATCACGCACCTCAAGCCCTTATCTGGCGATTTAAAGAGGCAGATCATTTTCCCCTCATTCTTTATTTTTTTCCCGTGATTTTTCCAGCTTTGCTTGAAAAGTATTCATTTAATTTTGAACCGTATCCTCTGAATTCTCTCTTCTGCTACCTGTGTTTCTTATACGGTTTTAGCGGACTTGATAACAAAGCGGCACTTCACAACAGTCAAGCAATTTGCTGGGCGAATTTTTTGATGATGTGACGCACGCCCTCCACTCTGAGCTGATTGCCATAAAGTCTTCCCATCCGATGCACCGAGGCTTTTGTCACAGAGCTTGTCTTACAGCGGCATATTAGCGCTCTTTTTTCCCATTTCTCGCAAGCTAACTTTTTTGTATATTGTATATTTTGAAGGGTTACAGCCATTGCGCTTGACAACCCTATTAATTTAAAACTATCATTCCATGTATACAGTCAATATAAAAAATTGTGTACATTTAAAAATGTTTGAAACAAAGCATAATATTACCTCAAATGCGTGTTCACAGCTATAGGCGGAACATTGTGGAAAAAAAGGAGAAACCGAATGATTTTAAAAGGCTGTTTTCAAGAAATCATGTTGTGAGAGTCGTCTTTTGTTGAAAATTATGTCATCAAGCCTTCTTTTAAAATCAGAAATGCTGTCAGAGGTAAGCGTCTCACTTGGTAACGAGTTCCAAGCTCAAACTACTCGTTGGCTGAAAATAAAGAATTTCTGAGGCGTAATCGCGTGCGTTCGCTTTTGACCATGTAAGGATGACCACGCAGGTGAGTTGGGCAGGCAAACTCGAAGAAATCGTCCGATCTCAGGGAGGAATCATTGCCCCGGATAATCCAGAATGTCCAGAGCAGGCTACACTGTAAGTGCCTGTAGGAAAGAGGAAATAAGTCTAGCTTTTTCAATCGGTCTTGGTACGGTAAAGTCTTAAATCCGTCGACCATCTTCGTTGCTCTCCGTTGTACCTGTTCGACGAGGTCAACATCTTTCTTCATCCACGGTATCCAGGCTGGTATTCCGTTATCTTAGTGCGGTCACACGAAGATGCCATAGTCTTTTCCGAAGAGATCAGGGGCGAATATTTTAAACGCACGTCTGATCCAATGCAGTGTACATGTTGCCTTCTGCACTGCTTTCTTACAGTGTTCTGAGGGCATCAAATTTGCAGTTGTCCACATGCTCAGTTCTTTGTGCGTTTCTTCCTCTTCTAATGCAGTGCCATTGATAAAGTTCTGGTTTTTCAGATATACTTTTCAACCGGCGCTGATGTTTAGTATCACGCACTTGGATACATTAAGCTTAAGCAGCCACCTAGCCACCCAGGCACTTAGTTTGTTGATATTGGACTGTAACCCTTTTGCGTCATTAGCGCAGTTGACTTCAGTTCATATTTTAATGTCATCTGCAAACATGACAGCTTCACAATCTAGGTCATTGAGACAGTCATTCACGTAGATAAGGAAGAGTAGGGGGCCCAAAACAGAACCCTGTGGAACACCACTTGCTACTTTTGCCCATTCCGAGCTAGAGTTTCCAACAAAAACTCTCTGTACTGTGAAAGACAAGAAACTCTTGATCCAATTGAAAAGTTTTCCTTGAATTCCGACGTTTCATATCTTCTGTAAAAGAAGCCCGTAAAAGAAGGCCTTCTTGACGTCAAAAAATACAACATCTACTTGAAGACCCTTATCTGTGGCCTTTGGCCATTTCTCGTGCGACTGAAGGGCAGTCGTGAGACAGGAAAA
This sequence comes from Schistocephalus solidus, assembly GCA_017591395.1. Lineage (NCBI taxonomy): Eukaryota > Metazoa > Platyhelminthes > Cestoda > Diphyllobothriidea > Diphyllobothriidae > Schistocephalus > Schistocephalus solidus. Next base: position 2,775 of record WEDG01008559.1, read on the forward strand.
TCCTGGACGGAAGCCGTGTTGGACATCATATAGGACTTGGTTGTTTTCCCAGATATCGAATTTAATGCCTCTTGATAATATGCTCCATTATTTTACACGCTCTGCAAGTTAAACTGACAGGGCGGTAATTTTCACAGTCGAGTCGTGAACCTCCTTTATAGATCGGGGCGATGAATGCAAAATTCCATTCTTCCGGGAGTTTGCTTTCTTCAAAAGACTTTTGGAATATGATGGACAGTGGTCACACAGTTCATCAGCAAGTTCTCTTAGTGCTAATACAGGAATTCTATCCGGCTCTGGTGACTTGGCAGGCTTTATACGAAGTAAATGGGTCCTAACTATCGTCGGTGAAAAGTTTAGGTCTAGGTCCTCTGTTGTGGATGAGGAGAAGTTGGAGGAGTAAGGGAAAGGGCGGGTACACATTGGTTGACAAACTGGTTAAACAGCAGCAAAATTATTAGGCTCTCGGGTGAAAATTGTCTGAAAGAAATTTTGAAAGAAGGGATCCTTTAATCTGGTCGTCGGTTTCCAGTTTTCCGTTTGAAGACCTTAGGGCAGGAATCATTTCCAGAATTCTCTATGTACTCCGTATGTAGCCATATAGCATTTTGAGGTGATCCAACGATTTTTGCAGTAGGTTAAGTTCAAACTTCCTCCGTAGCTAAGTAGCCTTTCATTTACAAACGTTGCGTTGCTGCTTATATTCCCGTAAGTAAGCATTGGAGCTGTCTCCAGAAGCGATTTCTTTTTTGAAAGAGGCCTGCAAGTTTGAGTTTATCCACTTTGGGTGGTTTTTGGTGGTCTTTCTCCTGAGATGACAGTTGAGGTAAACGATCCTTTTCAATAATGAGCTCAATGTGGCCCAATCTTCATTGGTTCCACAATGTAGTTCCGTTTCCCAGGATATCTCTGACATTTGCCTTCTCATAAGTGAGTAGTCCTCTTTCCAAATGTTTCTTTCCCATGTATTGGGTAAATTTGGCTTGAAAAACAGTGAGTACTCGAAGCGCAGCGTAATTTGATCACTTGATTCTAATTGTGGTCGATCTTGTTGGTCAAGCACATTGTCCTCATCTCGGGTGAAAATCAGGTCAACACAGTTTGACTGTAATTCTTCTCTCATCCGTGTTCCAAAGGTGACGGTCAGACAGAGAAGTTTGTCTATTGCCCATTGAAGTAGTTGGTGGTTGAAGTTATCTGGCATTCCCTGCGCAGTCCCTGTTTTCCAGTTAATACTAGGAGCGTTAAAATCCCCAACAATGTGGACATATTTCTTCTCACTTACTTACGTGTGATTTGATTGAAATCCAGAAGCGGATATTGGAACTGTCTCGCTCACTAGATGTCCTATTTTGAATTTTTGATTCTTGCATAATATGTAAACTTATACTATTATCTAATTGCATATTAACCATTTCTTTTTGATGAAAATTTTGAATGATACTTCAAAATAAAGCGTATTTCTTTCTTTCTCTCTCATTTGACGCAGCTTTGATATCAGGCGTCTCTATGGGTCCCTGTCAAATGCTTTGCTGAAGTTAATATAGACCGCATCGACAAACAAATACATTTCGAATAATTTCGTCCAATTTTCCATTGATGTACGCAGGTATGTAAGACAGGATCAATTAATGATTGTATGAATATATTGGACAGAACAGGAGTCGTGTTTGCAGACGACATCAAGATATGGCAACAAATCCAACGCAATACTGATCGATAGACTTTACAAGAAGGACTCAACTGCCTATCTGAATGGTCTGATAAATAGCAGATGAAGTTTAACTTTGATAAATTTTTTGCACTGTGGCTCAAAACGAAGGAGGCAAGTGCGATAGGCGATTTCCATAAAAAACGTCCTTGACGGAAGATGCCTGTCAAATCTATCCGAACAAAAGGACCTAGGAATCACAATTTTGTCATCCCTAAAGCCCTCTTCTCAATGTGTCAGGAAGGATAAAAAGGTGCCCAATGTCCTGCTTGCCATTAAAAGAATTTTTGTAGGTATCGATATGAAAATATTTAGAAAAAAAACGGGAATTTTAATCGTTCACACCTAGAATATGGAGTTCGGTCGTGGCAACCGTAGCTGAAAAAAGATTATAAACTGCGGGAAAGGGTTCAAATAAGGGCAAAAACTGTCGTAATGGGTCTAAAGTCTTTATCATGCAAATGCAGACCTGACACCTGTAACCCTTTCCCTCTTGAGTAAAGGCAGATTTGAGGCGATCTCATCCAGAAATACCGGGTTGTAAAGAGTCAGGCGGTGCTCTACACTTCGAAGAGTTTTTTTCACTGGCCACAACAACTAACCGGCACGGCAATTCTCTCGAACTTCAAGAGACCTTATCCCACTTGGTTGTTCGTCGCAATTCGTTTTCGCAGCGAGTTGGAGGTCCCGGGAACGGACTCCAAGAGGACGTCATACGGGCAGACACGACAGACATATTCAAACATACACTGAATATATATTTCCTTGAAAAATACCGCTCACTCTTACAGGAAGGCACTGCTACATCACAACATCACCACGTTTTTCAGCGCGGTCTTGTTGCTACAAATTGAAATTAGATATATCAAGCGTCGACTCAGAAATAAGAGAGTGAGCCCAGGATTTAGTGATGCACAGCCTATCTGGATCAAGCTTTAAGGCTACTATTCTAAGTTCAGTCATCTTATTTGCAACTGATCTCGCATTGAGTGAAACTAAACTGAGCGTACTCCTGATATGCAGATTACGCTTACCAATATTTATAAAAAAGGACGATTTGGTGGCGAATAAGAAAACTGGAGAGAAGAAACAAAGGTGGGAAACAAAATTGCTCTGGTCTACAATTTGTCGAAAAGATTACTATTAAGAAAACTGAGATTATGTTAAAATGACATATTTGGATGTAAAACATGAAAGGGAATGTTATATTGTGGCGTGAGAAAGATAGGAGTGGCATAGAAATGCGATTTTGAGGGAAGTTAGCATAAATTGGCAGAAAACGTGCAGTTGAGAAGGAATAAATGATTTTGGAAAACTGTAAGTATAAATTAGAAGATTTAATTATTTGGCGATATTGACATGTTTTGGGTTTGAAAATGGTTAATGTGAGCGTTCGCATCTGTTGAAGCTACTGACGGATTAGCAAGTTTCCCATCGATTATGACATTACTGATTTTGACGCCTGCCTTAGCAAATGACTCATATTTACTGGGGGTTTTCTTAGGTTTACTAGATTTAACAGACATAACATGTGAGGTTTGCTTGAGAGGGGAAAGAAGTGGTGTTTACACGATTTCACTCAAACCAGGAACAAGGTGAACGGATGAAACTTCAAGTGGAATCAGAATTCCTGTTGATACGGAGGGCCGTGGGCTTGTATTTGCTAGATGGTCAACCACTGAGATAACTTATGGTATTGTTGATGTTGACCTAGGTTTCTCGTTTGCTAGTGAGGTTGAAACCCGACATTCCATTGGGGTTTTACCTTTACAGATTAACAGCTTGTTTTTCTTCAAATATTGAGCTGAGTGCTCATCCTTAGATAAAATAATCTCCACTTCAATAACCGAAAAACCTTGTTTCAATTCAATTCAATTATATTAATTGAGGAAAATAGGATTGGGTCTTTGAGTACCCTATTTGTAACGTAAAATTAAGTGAAGTATACAGAGAAACCATGTGGGTTGCAAACGTTCAAAGGTGATCGTATAATATGACAAGTGATGCCAGACTCTCGAGGGTTAAGATCAATTCATCATCGCTGCGGCTCGTTTTGGAAAATTTAAACTGTCAAGGTTCCTTTTAAAGCTTTCCAGTGATGGTGACATCACAAGGTATTCATGAAGAGAATTCCATGGTTTAACCACTCTGACAGAGAAGGAGAATTTGCGCACATCCATTCTTGACTGCTGGACGCGCAGTTTCAATGGGTGACCTCGGAGATGGGTTGTGATAGCAAATTCAACGAAGTTTTAGAATTCCAGGCAACAATCCAAATCTCTTCAAAATGCGAAATGTCTGCAGAAGATCATTACGCATTTGCCTATAACTCACAGGTCACAGATAAAGATTCATTACGTGAGTTGGATATGGTTAGGTGCGTTGACTCCTTAACATATAATTGGCTTTCCTCTGTACTCTTTCGATGCAGTTCTGATCTTCAACTGTCCGGGTTTTCCAGTCTTGCATAGCATATTCCAAATGCAACCTAATTAATGTTCCAAAAGTCTTAGCGAAGAGATCTTCATTTAAATCCAAAAGTCTCGTCTGATGGCATGCAACAACGTGATTGCACTCTTCGCCACTTTCGAGCAGTTAGAGGATGGTTTTAAGGTGGTGGTCGTCAGCACACCAAGGTCCTTTTGGTTTTCCACGTCTTTTAGGTTTTCACAGTTAAGAAAGTAGCTTCTACTGTTGGCCGATCCAGGTGGGTTGCCTAAGCGAAAGATTGTACACTTATTGACGTTGAACCACAAAAGCCAATGATTCAACCACTCCTCCAACCGAGTTCGGTTGATCTGCAGTTTATCTTCGTCAGCAGGGCTCTGGATTACATTCCAGATTTTAATGTCATCGGCAAACATTGCTGCTTCACAGTTCAAATTCCTGACACAATTGTCCACGTATATTGAAAACATTATTGGCCATATTAATGAACCCTGAGGAACCTCACTCTCACCCGCAGCAGAACTTGACTTCTCTTGGCCGATGCACACAATCTGGCGCTGACCCACGAGGATGTTTTCGATACACTTGAGGAGGGTACCTCTGATTCCAGTTCATTCTGACTTTTACAGCAGTCTCTGGTGTGGCACAGTATCGAAAGCCGTTTGAAAGACAATGAAGACGATGTGAACCGCGTGTATATCTTCAAGTGCTTGGATCCACCTCTGGGGAAAATGCAGCAAATTTGTTTCGCAGGATTTTCCTTTTCTGAACCCGTTTTGACAGTTTGATAAAAAATTATGAGTCTCTATGAATTTCACCAATTCGCTATTGATGATCCTTTCCATAATCTTGCCAAGGATACATGTCAAGCTTATTGGCCTGTAGTTTTTTATTGACGACCGGCTACCACTTTTGTACAAGTGGCTTATATGTGCCAGCTTCCAATCAATAGGAAGTATTCCGGAGTCAAATGACTTATACAAGAGCACTGATAGAGGTGCGGACAGTACATTGACGAGTTCTTTTAGAAGCTGAGATTGAAGCTCATCCGGTCCTGGAGATGTCAACACATTTAGTTCCTTTAATTCCCTTCGGATCAGAAATTCTGAGAATATTATAAGGCTAATGCTTACAGTCGACGGGTTATCCACGGAGGTAGGAAGGAACCTTTCCCGTTTGGGAAGACTGAGCGGTAGAACTATGAAAAGTACTCAGCCTTTTCCCTTTTTCAGAAATTTCGACGCCCACAGCAAGCTTTCTCAGCGGGATTTAATGCCTTTTCCTCGTATATCTACGGAGGTAACTGTAGACTAACTTTGGATTCAACGTTGCCTTTTGCAGCAAAGTTTTCTCTAATTCTCTTTACGTTTTAAGGATAAGGCTTCTTAGTTTGTTTTTCTGTGTTTTATGCTTGTTGAAATATACGACTTGATTGGACCCGCAGTATTTTCTCCAAAATTTGTGCTTCTTGTTTATTTCCCTTTTTAGGTCACTGACTAGTCACCCATGACGCTTTATTTGATGGACTATTGTTAGTGGGTAGTGGTTGTCCCTAAGTTGAATAACAGCTTTCCGGTAGAACTCGCAGTCTTCGTTCACAGTGCCCGAAAACATTTATGTCCAACTAAGGCTAGTTTAATCTGCTCACATCTCATGATAGTTTCCTCGCAAAACGTAACGCCATTTTAACTCTTAAGCAGGCACAACGGAGAATAAGTAGTAGTCCCACATAAGCACCACATGATCACTACAACCGAGCCGTGGCATTGAAATAATCTCGTCAATGCTGCCTGCTGTTTTCGTGAAAACCAGGTCGAGACAGTTCACCCTTTTTCCTTCACGTGTTCTGGTGGGGAAAAGGACATGTTGTGTGAGAAGTGCCTTAAAGTTCTTTTGCAGAAAAACAAAAATCAAAAAGTCAATTTCGGGCATGATTATTTAACAGTACTCAAGTTAATTCCTGGTGCGTTGAAGTTACCCATAACCATGACATTAGGTCAACTGGAGAAATTTTCTAATTGTTCCAACAAGTGGGTGTCTGCCACTGGGTCTATCCAAGGTGGCTGATAGACAATAAGGACATCCAGACATGGAGAGCAAAGAGCCTTGATGGTCAACCATATGGCTTTCGTGCTGCACGCATACTTGCTCGTCTTGTCGGACTCTATAAGCACCTCTTTCACATACACGATTATTCGACCACCCTGTCGGTTTTCTCTGTACCTCCAATATATTTGCTATTTCGCTATCTCGAATACTGCCCGACAGCCAGGTTTCGGTTACTGCTATCACATCCGGAAAAACTTTAGCAAGGCAAATCTTTAACTCATCAAGTTTTGATAAAAAGCTTTTGGCATTTGTTTACAAGTACTTCAATTTGGTGCCAACCAAACTTCCTGTTGTGTTTTTCAATTTTATGGGCCTTAATGCGTCTCCTCTGACGTCAAGGTTTCATGTCTTTTCCATTTCTTGATATGTTTCGGTAACTCTGGTTTCTGCAGTGAGAACGCTAGGTGTTACGGACTCAGTTCTGACACCTTTTTGGGCAATTGGTTCCCTGATGGTTTTGGCGTCAGTGAGGTGGCTGCCGTTTTCCTTAGTCCAATCGGCTGGTTTTATGAAAAATTCGTATTTTTTCGAACTACCATCCCCTTGAAGATAGCCAAATTGTGTTCGCCCACCTTCAGTTTTTTTTTGTAGTTTAAAGACAAGTTCCCGGCGTTTCAGCCTTTCCGCAGGGGTGTAGTCCAGTTGAAAAACCTCTTTATACGAGTGACGAAGTTTGGTTATTTTGTACATGATTGCCTTGATTTGGTCTTTGCTCTCAAGCATTGTTTTGAGGTTTCGCATTCGCGGCGTTCATAGGCTGTCTTCACCCTTTTTGCCGATCCGGAAGGCTTAAATTACTTTTATTTCCACGCCTTGTGGGAGCAACTGTTTTAGGAGGCCATTGAACGAAGCAAGGTCTTCCGCGGCATGGTCTTCAGGTCGGACTGCAGCTAATTCGTGCACATCCTGAATAACTTAACACTATTGCCGATCCTGGCAATTGGAATTTTCGCTTCTTTGAAAGTTCTCCTTAGGGGCACGAGAATGCTTTACAGAGCTCTCATTGTGATTTAATCTACATTTGACCATACTCTCAGCTGAAGGCTTCAATAAATCCATCAGAGTTGATTTTTACTTCGTTCTCCTGTTGTGGTGTTTTCTCTTTGCAGATTGCCACACGTTTGTTTCTTGGGATTCAACTACGGGCTCTTTAGAACACCCAAGATATTTCATCTGACAATGCCTGTAAACCGGTATTAAATACTACTTTTTATTATTATTATTATTATTATTATTATTATTATTATTATTATTAAGATAGCAAGATGAGATTTCTGGTTCGCTTTGGTCGTCGTTCGTAGGATTCAGAGACTGTGTTCCTGTTATCCGGTCGTTATGGGTATTCGCGTCCGAGCATTATGAGTTGTTACAAGTTGTAGTTTTTGTTACTTTGGGGCTTTGGTCACTGCCCTTTTTAACTGTAATATTGCTAACCGTATTCCGTCGGGTATTGTTATATTGCAAGAGCTTCCTTAAGTCTAAAAGCTCATTTTCCAGTTTTTTGAACTCTCAGTAAAATATAAGAACATCCAAAGCAAAATTCGTCCTCTTGGCCAAGGGATTTGGCTGCCATTATGCTTATTGCGCGCTTTGCTGTCCTTGGCTGTAAGTATAAACTGATTGAGTGCCAGTCGTGGATGCCAAAGCCAGCTCAACAGGCTTTCCGTTAAAGTGAGGGCCATGACTGGTTATGTTGCTAGCAAACACTGCGTAAAAGTATGTTCTCTGTTACGGAGACGGATCCGCAGTTGAGTCATGGCCCAAGGCGGAAATGGCACGCATTGACGCATGCTGACATAGGCCAAGTCAGATGAGGAAAATGCGCAAGATACCAGGCAACCAATCGGTATGTGCCGCTGCATAGAGTACGCGTCAAGCCCCCTCGCACACATGCGGCCCAAATTCGAGAAGTTTCCACCAGGGGTTTTCCAGCGTGAGAAGCGACCAATCAAAGCGAGCCACGTTGCAGGCCAGAAAGTTCCAGAACGCTCCCCGTCATGATTGGTCAGAATGTTCGAGAACCCCGAGAACTAAGTAAATAGACGAGAGTTGATGAGCTTGAGATCTGTGGTTTTCTGTCGGCCCAGCATAAATTGTTTTTTTACCAGAAACCGGTTTTTTCCTTCTCCTCTATCACTCCCGTCGGGCTATAACATTATCCTTTGAGCGTGTAAGGAAAAATACTGACTGCGTTTGGAATAAGGCGAGTATTTAATTCAATTCAATTCAATTCAATTTATTGAGGGAAATAGGCATTGGCCTTTGAGTACCCTATTTGTAACGTAAAATTAAGTGCGGTATACAGAGAAAACCGTGTGGGTTGCAAAGGTACAAATGGCGGTCATAAAATATGACAAGTGGTGCACGACTCTCGAGGGTTAAGATAAATTCCTCATCGCTCAGGCTCGTTGCGGAACATTAAAATGTCAAGGTTCCTTTTAAAGCTTTCCAGCGATGTCGACATCACAACGTCTTCAGGGAGGGCATTCCATGGTTTAACCACTCTGACAGAGAAGGAGAACTTGCGCACATCCAGTCTCGCCTGCTGGACACGCAGTTTCAATGGGTGACCTCGGAGATGGGTCGTGGTGGCAAATTCAAAGAAGTCCGAGAATTCCAGGGAACAATCCAATCCCTTCACAATGCGGAATGTCTGCAGGAGATCACCACGCATTTGCCTATAACTCAAAGGGAACAGATTAAGATTCATTAGGCGGATTGTATATGGCAAGGAGCTTTGACTTCTAACCATTTTGGTGGCTTTCCTCTGTACTCTTTCGAGGCAGTTCTGATCTTGAACTGTCCAGGGTTTCCAGGCGTGCATAGCATATTCCAAATGCAGCCTAATGAATGTTTCAAAAGTCTGTAGCGAAAAAATCTTCATCGAAATCCAAAAAGGCTCGTCTGATGGCATGCAACACCGAAATTGCGCTCTTCGCCACTTTCAAGCAGTGAGACGATGGTTTTAAGGTGGTGGTCGTCAGCATTCCAAGGTCCTTTTGGGTTTCCACATATTTTAAGGCTTCACCGTTGAGAAAGTAACTTCTACTTTCAGCAGATCCAGATGGGTTGCCTAAGCGAAGTATTGTACACTTATCGACGTTGAACCACAAAAGTCAATGATTCGACCACTCCTCCAACCGAGTAAGGTTGATCTGCAGTTTATCTTCATCAGCAGGGCTCTGGATTACATTCCAGATTTGAATGTCATCGGCAAAAATTGCTGCTTCACAGTCGAGATTCCTGGCACAATCGTTTACGTATATTAAAAACAGTATTGGCCCTAGTACTGAGCCCTGATGAACCCCACTCTCGACCGCAGCAGAACTGGACATCTCTTGGTCGATGCACACAACCTGGCACCGACCCACGAGAAAGTTTTCAATCCACTTGAGGAGGTTTCCTCTGATTCCAATTCTTTCTAGCTTGTACAGCAGTCTCTCGTGCGGCACAGTATCGAAGGCCTTTTGAAAGTCAATGAAGGCAATGTGAACCGCGTGTCTATCTTCAAGTGCTTGGATCCACCTCTGGAGCGAATACAGCAAATTCGTTGTGCATGATCTTCCTTTTCTGAACCCATGTTGACAGCTTGATAAAAAATTATGAGTCTCTAGGAAATTCACCAATTCGCTCTTGATGATCCTTTCCACTGACAGAGGTGCGGAAAGTTCATTGGCGAGTTCTTTCAGAAGCTTGGGTGGAAGCTCGTCTGGTCCTAGGGATTTCGACTCTTTTAGTTCTTTTAATTCCTTTTGGATCAGAAATTCTGAGAAAAGAATGTGGCTTATGCTTTGCAGTCGGTGGGTTATCCACTGAGGGACGAAGGAACCTTGCCTCGTTAGTGAAGACTGAGCGGTAGAACTGTGAAAAGTACTCGGCTTTTTCCCTGTTTTCAGAAATTTCGACGCCCACGGCAGTCTTAATTGGCGGTATTTGATGTTTATTCCTTGTACATCTACGGAGGTAACTGTAGACTAACTTTGGATTCTGCGTTGCCTTTTGCAGCAAAGTCTTCTCAAATTCTCTTCGCGTTTTAATAATAAGGCTTCTCATTTTGTTTCTCTGTGTTTTATACTTATTAAAATAGGTGACTTGATTAGACTCGCAATATTTTCTCCACAACTTGTGCTTCCTGTTTATTTCCCTTTTTAAGTTGCTGTCTAGCCACCCAGGACGCTTGCTGTGATTGACACTCGTTAGCGGGCAGTGGTTGTCCATAAGTTGCAGAAGAACATTTCGGAAGGACTCCCAATCTTCGTTCACGGTGCTCGAAAACATTGAGGTCCAGTTGATGTCTGTTAAATCTGCTTGCATCTGATGAAAGTTTCCTTGCCAAAAGTTACGCCGTTTTTCCTCAATAGCAGGCGCAACGGAGAATAAGGAGTAGTCCAACATAAGCACCACATGATCACTACGACCGAGTGGAGGCATTGAAATAATCTCGTCAATGCTGCCTGATGTTTTCGTGAAAACCAGGTCAAGACAGTAAGCCCTTTGTCCTTCACGTGTTCTGGTGGGGAAAGGGACATGTTGTGTGAGGAGTGCCTTCAAGGTCTTTTGCAGAACAACATAATCAAAAGTCGATTTCGGGCATGATGATTGAACAGTGCTCCAGTTAATTCCTGGTGCGTTGAAGTCGCCCATAATCATGATATTAGGTCGACTGGAGAAATTTTCTAATTGTTCCAACAAGTGGGTGTCCGCGACTCGGTCTATCCTAGGTGGCCGATAGACAATGAGGACATCTAGACATGGAGAGCCAAGAGCCTTGATATTCAACCATATGGCTTCCGTGCTGCACGCAAATTTGCTCGTCTTGTCAGACACTATTAGCACGTCTTTCACATACACAATTATTCCACCACCCTGTCGGTTTCTCTGTCCCTCCGATAAATTTGGTATCCAGACAATGTTATTTCGCTATCTCGAATACTGCCCGACAGCCAGGTTTCGGTTACTGCATCAAGCCATTTCGGAGATACTTCGGCAAGGCAAATTTTTAACTCATCAAGTTTTGATAAAAGGCTTTGTGCATTTGTATACAAGCACTTCAATTTCGCGCCGACCAAATTTCCTGTTGCGTTTGTCAATTTTATGGGCCCAACTGTGTCTCCTCTAACGTCAAGGTCATATGTCTTTTCCGTTTCTTGATGATTTTCGGTAACTCTGGTTTCTTTAGTGAGAACGCTGGGTGTTACGGAATCAGTTCTGACATCTATTTGGGCAATTGGTTCCCTGATGGTTTTGGCGTAAGTGAGGTGGCTGCCGTTGTCCTCAGAACAATCGGTTGGTTCAATGGAAAATTCGTATTCTTTTGAACTACCTTCTTCTTGAAAATAGCCAGATTGTATTCGCCAGCTTTCAGTCTTGATTGTTGTTCCAAGACAAGCTCCCGGCGTTTCAGCCTTTCCGCAGGGGAGTAGTCCGGTTGAAAAACTTTATGCGAGTGACGGAGGTTCGTTTTTTTGGATAGGATCGCCTTGAAGCAAGGTCTTCGGCAACACGGTCTTCTGGTCGGACTGACGTTGACTCGTGCAAACCCTGAATAACTAAACACTGTTGTCGATCCTGGTGCTTGGAATTTTCGCCTCCTCCTAAGTTCTTCTTAGGGGCACGAGAACGGTTTACAGAGCTCTCGTTGGGATTTAGTCTACCTCTGACCATACTCTCATCTGAAGGATTCAATGAATCCATCAGAGTTGATTGTGATTTTGTCCTCCTGTTGTGGTATTTCCCCATTGCAGCTTGCCACGCGTTTGTTTCTTCGGATTCAACTACAGGCTCTTTAGAACACCCAAGATAGCAGGATAAGATTTGTGGTTTGCTCTGGTCGTCGTCCGTAGGATTCAGAGACTGTGTTCCCGTTATCCGGTCGTTATGTGTAATCGCATCCGAACATTGTGAGCTGTAACAAGTTGTAGTTTTTGATACTTTTGGTGCTTTTGTCACTGCCTTTTTAACTGGAATATTGCTAAGCGTATTTCGTCGAGTAATGTTATCTTGCAATATTTTCCTTAAGTCTGCAAGCTCATTTTCCAGTTTTTGAACTCTTAGTAAAATATAAGAACATCCAACGCAAGATTCGTCCTTGTAGCCGACGGATTTGGCTGCCATTACGCTTTTTGCGCGCTTTGCTGGTTTTTGGTTGTAAGTATAAACTGATTGAGTGCCAGTCGTGGATGTCGAAGCCAACTCAACAGGCTTTCCTTTAAAGGAAGTGCCGTGACTGGTTCTGTTGCTAGCAAACAATTGTTTTGAGTCCATAAATGTAAAAACACTGCGTAAAAGAATGTTCTCCTTTGGGCGTATAACGAAAATTTTCAACTGGCTTTGGAGTATGGCGAGTATTTAATGCAATATGAGCAAAAATGTTTATATTTGTTCAAAAACGCTTTTGAAAAATACAATAAACAGTATGAAGGATATTCAGGAACGACTCAGCCGTTTGGAGATGTCGAAGGTCCTGGATAACTTCATATCTTCACGAGGTGTTAAACGTTTGGTTCCCTGAGTGGTTGTCAGTTTTTATTGGTGCAGAGCCTGCGCAGTCAACTTGAATAAGATGATAAACAAATTCCAATTTGATCCGTTTTATGACGAATTTCGGCACAAGAAAGAATTCCAGATGAGCAGGAAGCAAATAAGTACATGCAGCTGAAACAGTATTGTCCGGAACAGTCCCAGTAAAGTGGTAACGAAGATCAAATTGTCCAAGTTGGAGATCAAATAATTGGTGGTGCTTATAGATTCTTCAAGGTCTTCAAGGTATATTTTGAAGGGTTACAGGCATTCCCCTTGATGACCCTATTAATGTAAAGTTATCATTGCATGTGTACAGTCAATATAAAATGGTGTACATTTAAAAATGTTTGAGTCAAAGCATAACATAACTTCAAATGCGTTTTCACAGCCATTGGCGTGCGTTCGCTATTAACCTTGTAAGGATGACCACGCAGATGAGTTGTGCAGGCAAAGTCGAAGAAATCCTCCGATCTCAGGGAGGAATCATGGCCCCGGATAATCCGGAATGTCCAGAGCAGGCTACACCGTAAGTGCCTGTAGGATAGAGGAAATAAGTCAAGCTTTTTCAATCTGTCTTGGTACGGTAAAGTCTTAAGACCGTCAACCATCTTCGTTGCTTTTCGTTGCACCTGTTCGACGAGGTCAACATCTTTCTTCATCCATGGTATCCAGGCTGGTATTCCGTAATCTAAATGCGGTCTCACAAAGACGCCATAGACATTTTCTAAAGAGATCAGGGGGGAATATTTTAAACGCACGTCTGATCCAATGTAGTTTACATGTTTCCTTCTGTACTGCTTTCTTACAGTGTTCTGAGGGCATCAAATTCGCAGTTGTCCACATGCCCAGATCTTTTTTTGTTTCTACCTCCTTTTAATGCAGTTCCATTAATAAAGTACTGGTGTCTCAGATATACTTTTCGACCGGCGCTTATGTGTAGGATCATGCACTTGGATACATAAAACTTAAGAAGCCACCTAGCTGACCAGGCACTAAGTTTGTCAATATTCGATTGTAAACCTTTTGCCTTATCAGCGCAGCTGACTTCAGTCCATATTTTAATGTCATCTGCAGACATGACAGCTTCACAATCTAGGTCATTGAGACAGTCTTTCATGTAGATTAGGAAGAGTAGGGGGCCCAAAACAGAACCCTGTGGAACACCACTTTCTACTTTTACCCATTCTGAGCTAGAGTTTCCAACAACAACTCTCTGTACTCTGAAAGACAAGAAACTCTTGATCCAATTGTAAAGTTTTCCTTCAATTCGTACGTTCCAAATCTTCTGTAAAAGAAGCCCGTGTGGCACACTATCAAAGGCTTTTTTGAAGTCAAAATATACAACTTCTACTGCATGACATTTATCTGTGGCCTTTGTCCATTTATCGTACGACTGAAGGGCACTCGTGAGACAGGAATGTCTTGGACAGAAGCCATGTTGGGCATCGCATAGGATTTGGTTGTTTTTCAGATAGCGCATTAAATGCCTCTTGAAAATACGCTCCATTATTTTTACACCCTATGCATGTTAAACTGACAGGGCGGTTATTTTCACAGTCGAGTCGTGAACCTCCTTTATAGATTGGGGCGATGAATTCGCACTTCCATTCTTCCGAGAGTTTGCATTCTTCAAAGGAATTTTCGAATATGATGGACAGTGGTACACAGTTCGTTAGCAAGTTCTCTAAGTGCTAATGTAGGAATTCTATCCGGTCAAGGTGACTTGGCTGGCTTTATACGGAGTAATTCGGTTTTAACTGCGGTTGGTAAAAAGTCTAGGTCTAGGTCCTCTCTTGTGGATGAGGAAGAGGTAAAGGAGTAAGAGAAAGGGCAGGTACACATTAGTTGACAAACTGGCTAAATAGCAGCAAAATTATTAGGCTCTCTGGTGAAGACGGTCTGGAAGAATTTGGAAAGAAGGGATGCTTTAACCTGGTCATCGGTCTCCAGTTTTCCATCTGCAGACCTAAGGGCAGGAATCCTTTCCTGAATTCTCTTTGTACTCCGTATGTAGCCATATAGCATTTTGGGGTGTTCCAACGATTTTTGCAGTATGTTTAGTTCAAACTTCCTCCACAGCTTAGCAGCTTCGGTGGTCCACAGTCTTAAATGCTGCGGTTTCTTTGGATACTAACCATCATCAGAATTCAATTCTGGATCCTATGATGCTGAGGACTTCAGTTCATTGACGCATTTTCGTGAGATTCTGTTTCATACGCCTAAGTGATCAAGAACGAATCACCTCGACGTTTCATTATCTCATTCTGAAATGCTACTGCAGTATTACCCTATTCTACCACCTGACCATTTTTTTCCTAAGCAGTTTTTTTCTCCTACCTTCTATTCGAAAATGAAGGCCTATTGAACTCTGCCTCCATTTTCATGGTAGGAGTTTTTTCACTGCCTATTTTTTCTAGTTCACCATTAATTTTAAAACATTGCTAACTGTTGACATAGCAGGACAAGTTATGAATTTGTACATTTTATCTGCACACATTGTCATAACTTTATTTCGTTACTAATGTTTGCTTAGACAGTACCTTCCCGGTGCTAACCAAATATAAATTCTAAATTCTAAATATCTCTGACAGTTGTCTTCTCATAAGTGAGAAGTGAGAAGTCCCCCTTCCAAATGTTTCTTACCCAAGTATCGGGTAAATTTGGTTTTGAAAACAGTGAGTACTCGAAGCACAGCGTAATGTGATCACTTGACCCTAATGGCGGTTGATCCTGTAGGTCTAGCACAGTTTTCCTCATCTCGGGTAAAAATAAGGTCAAGACAGTTTGACTGTTGTCCTTCTCTCGTCCGTGTTCCAAAGGTGACGTACTGAGAGAGAAGTTTGTCTGTTGCCCATTGTAGTAGTTCGTGGTTGAAGTTATCTGACATTCCCTGCGCAGTCCATGTTTTCCAGTCAATATCAGGAGCGTTAAAATCCCCAACAATGAGGACATCTTTATTCTCGCTGGCTTTGTAGAGTTCCGTTATGAGAATGAGATCCTGATCGGAGGTCTGATAAGGCGAACGGTCCACAACCGATATCGTCAGTGGTCTGGAATACTTAGCAGATATAGTAAAGGGATGGAGCAGGAAATAAGCAATCTAAGACAAGAAATAGATAACTTTAAAAAATCTATATCGTGTCCAACTGTTAAAAAGGTCCTGTTCGTAATAAACCTACCACAAAGCAAAATTCGTATTCATATATACCTTCTTCAAGCTTACATAAAAATCACGTTAAATATATCGCGATTGATGGACCCGGTAAACCAGAGGAATTTTCGCTTCTTCCGAAGGAAGCCCCATCTAGTCCTTGCGCCACTCCACCAGTACTTAATTCGGGTAGCATCAGCACTTATCTGGCTTTATCACCCATCGCTACATCACTGGTAGACGTTGCACCAACACGCGATGTTGAAGAGGTCGGCGAGTTTGTAAAGCCAAAGAAGAAAAGGTCTAAGAAGAACAAGTTGTGCAGAGATTTGGCTCCAGCCTGCCCAAAACCCGGTTCATCTGGACCTATCAGGCAAAGTGATCTGGTTACCAGTACTCACTCAGCTGAAAGATTTGAGTTACAAACGGGCCCTAGATTGAGTCAAACACAGAATGTAGTCATTAAAGGTGTCCCAGAGTCAGCTTCAATTATTCCAAAGGAGCGAGTTAAACATGACTTGGAACTCCTTTAATTGTATGCAAAAACGCTGCGAACGGACGGCGAGTCCATTCAAATTCTCAAGGCATATAGAATAGGGAAGGCTCTGTCTACACCCGATTCAAATCCTTGACCAAGACCTCTTAAAATCATCTTGGAAAACGAAGCACAGGCACAGCTCCTGCTACAGAGCAAATTAACCCTGCGGGGTCCGCATTTTGAAGTGTTTTTTCAACCGGAATATGGGCTGAAAGAGCGAATGAAAATGCGACAGCTAATAATAGAACTGGAAACACGAAGCACCAATGGCGAGCCAAATCTCAAAATAAGGGATGGACAGATAGTTAAAGTGAAAAGAGCATTTCTTTGACCAAAGGCAGTCACCCTGACAGCCTAACTGTCCCGTTTCAGAAACCAAAAACGTGCCCGCTTTAACTAATCTTCCTCAATGCCAGATCTCTGCTTAATAAGATGCCTTTGCTACAGACTCTGGTTTTCATCCACCGCCACGACATTGTAATAGTTACAGAGACATGGGCAACACCCTGTGTATCCAACTCCGAACTCTCTATTCTCGGCTACGTTTACATTCGGAATGATCGACACGAGGGCCGTGGCTGAGAAAGCTGTATCTATGTTAGGCAACCACTTTCATTTTTTCATTGGACTATCACTAATTTACCGCAGTAGAAGAGAGCTGTTGGCTCCGAGTAGTTCTAAAAGATAACTACTCGTTTACTCGTTGGTAGTCTCTATCGCCCACCAAATGCCAGCGATGATTACGAGCTTTGTCTCTCGCTGGCATTTCACGACGCAGCTGACTTAAATCGGAAGTACCGCTTAATTGCAGGAAACTTCAATCTTCCTGAAGTTCACTGGTTTCCAACTTCCGGTCCTGCAAAGTTCGAAGAACTACTTGGGGCCATAGATATAGGCATTTGAGACCAGGTAGTTGATTTTCCCACCCGAGGATCAAACATAATTGATCTTATTTTTTGTAGAGGTTGTTAGCCATTGTCAGTGTAACCTTAAGGTCCATTTGGGAATTCTGATCATGCTATAGTTCTTTCTACACTAGAACTAGAGGCTGCTGAAACGTTTTCCGAAAATTTAGTTTTTCCGTGATTTCAGATCAGCAAATATGAGGGAATTGCTAACACACCTAAATTCCCACGATTGGACAAACTTCTTTGTATGTTCGGATGTGAATGTTTGTACTGATACTTTTTACCAAATTCTAGGTCCACTCATTTCTCGTTTTGTTCCCCGTAAGAAAATAATTCATGTAAAGGATGAAGTCTACCTCCCTTAATCATTCCGCCGTAGACTGCGAAGACTCTCCCGTCGTTTTCATCTACAAAACGACACCTCCATCCTGCCCTTGATCCACCAAATCTTTGAAGAGGCTAAGAGGCTGTCTGATGAAACGACAAGCCAATGGGGTTAACTTTGCCGGCGTTCACGGACTCTGAATCCTGTGCCAGATTTCATGCTGAGGGCAATATTTCTGGCTCTGCAGACCTCAATCGGCTTAGTTCTCAGTCGACAGCTAACAGCCGCTCACCGACATACCTGCTGGTGCAGAATACAGGATCCGTAACAATGAATGGAGAAGTTCTTCTTCGGGGTCCTGTGTTAACGCACCCCTGTCCAGATATTTAATTAAGTCACTTTAAGTCACTTTATTGAGGGAAGTAGGCTTTCGCCCTTGAGCTCCCTATTCATATGCAAAAATGTCAATAGTATAAATGTTTACAGTGATATATCTGACAAATGAAAATGTAGGGTCATCGATATGTGTGGGCCAGGCGCAACCTGCCACTGTTTACAAAATCTTCATTATATTGACAATAGTTTCTCAGAAAATGAGTATCTAGTTTGAATTTAAATGCATCAACAGTTTCTGAAAGGACAACATCCTCAGGGAGTCCGTTCCATGCTCCAACGACCCTCTGCGAAAAGGCGTTCCGACGGACTTCCGTGTGGACAAACTTCTTTTGCAGTTTAAAGGGATGACCCCGCAGATGTTCCGTCCCAGCCAATTCGAAGAAGTCAGCAAATTCTAGGGCACAATCGCGGCCTCTGACAATCCGGTAGGTTTGGATTAGGTCACCGCGTAGTTGCCTGTAATTTAGAGGAAACAAATCAAGTTCAACCATTCTGGCTTCGTAAGGCAAATTACTAAGATTCTTGACCATCTTCGTAGCCCTCGCCTGCACTCGTTCAAGCTGTAGATAATCCTTCTTAAACCACGGACGCCAGGCCTGGATGGCATATTCCAAGTGAGATCGAACAAATACCCCGTAGGTTTTTGGGAAGAGTTCCTTATCAATCTGCACAAAACCACGTCTGAGTCGCAAATAAGACCTGTGTAGCGCGTTTTGCTGCCTTTAAACACTGTGAAGATGGTTTAAGTGAGGAGTGTATTAGAACACCGAGGTGCTTCTGTTCCTCAACAATTGAAAGGGGCTGCCCATTGAGAATGTAATGGAAGGAATCATCCTCCTCACTGGTCCTTCTGGTACGCAGTCTTAGGGCCACACACTTCCCAACGTTAAAATTTAAGAGCCAATGAGCAGACCAGCTGCTAAGACGGTTGAGATCCTCTTGAAGTGCGTGCCTATCGAAATCAGATCTGATGACCCTCCACAATTTAACATCAATAAGCTGCAGATTTTTCTCCTGAAAAACACCTGAAACAACGATCAGGAGTTTGTTTTCACTGTCAGCTTGACCCTCTACTGTCTATATTTTTTCGACCTTGCCTGTAAACTGGCAATAAATAAATAAAATAAAAAAAATACAATTTTTAATGTCAATGTAACTTTTTAAGATTTATTTTGGAAAATCTATCCACTGAAATCCAATGCAGCTGTAATAAAATACTCAAAATAAATCTTAGATTCTTCTGTCATTTTCTGACTGAAATTTAAGGAACTAGCATTCGTCATGCGTAACATATTTGTTTAAAACTATCAAATCATAAGTCATTATTAGTTACGCGTCAGCAGTGTTTTGAAATGGGGCTTGAGGAAAATGGCAATTGTGCCTTAGTGCTTGTCACCTTTAAATCTGCATACACAGTTTCTTTTAGCAACACAATGGTGAAACAAAAAACCATCATGCATAACTATGGGAACGGCTACAAGCTGGGCATAGCAACAGAGGTATATGTTTACAATTTAAATGTTTACAATTTCTTTGAAATTGACAAATAATTTTGAATTGAAATGCTCTTGAAAATGGCAACTGTACCTTTAAACGGGGCTCTGAAAATTATATTGTTTGCATTTAAATCTCAGAGATACATTGAAACCATTTTTGACAACGTTGTAATGCAGAATATTCGTAATACAAATATTCGTACTAATTATTTTGCGGATATCTCAAAGGTTACTTCGTATTATTTCTGCGGCGAATATCTTACATTTTCAACAATTTGCTCAGGCGTTTGGATATCCTGCTTTGCATAATGCCCCTTGATCATGCATGATTATACTTGATCTTGTACAAATTTGCAACTTTGCCGCGGAGTGAGAAATTTGTGCCATCAAACAGAATTCTTTAAAATCTGTTGAAAATTTGTCACAAAATTGGTTTGTTACTTCATCGGCTTCGTTTTGTCTTAAACATCTAATCACATACGCATAAAATACCTACTCATATAAACCTAGCCCAGAGCTTTTTGCCGAGGCCGTTGCAGGGATTCGCCCGCCACCGCGGACGACGTATACGGGACCGAATAATCTGCAGTAATGGGCTTCTTTTCCATCTGGACACTAATCCTTGTTGTAAATTCTTCTCGGATGAAACCTCCAAAATTTGCTCATTATATTTACTTCCGATTCAGAGAAGTCCATATACAAAGGATCTATCTTCATATTAAACAATCAGTCTGCCAGTAGATGTATCACTCCTCTAATAGACCCAATGTGTTTTCTTGGTATCTTTATGGAAACTGAAATTCCTACAACATAAGTTATACCATAAGCAAAAATTGAATGCATTACGCACAGCAGTTTTACATTGGTCCACAACCAGAAGCGTTGGAAATAATAATGCTACGATGTGCAGCACTTTCAGCAAACAAATTCCCTCAAAATAACCTTCTTTAACAAAGCATATTATCAGGTCATGCGAGGGTGAATTTATTACCCATATAAGTTTTCTGAAAAACGTCATCCAGAGAAAACAGCATCTATTCAACGATAGGTAGTCAGACTAAGGGAGCAAATGTACGCACAGCCGACTGATTTATTTTCAGATACTGCGGATGACGAAGTGAGAAGGCTAGGATCGGCTAGGACCTTCTAGTCCAGCATAATGACAGAACGGTGCGTTCTCATAGGGAGAGTTTGGAGTTTTTACTTTGCGATAGAAGAGGTTAGTATCACTATTGAACACACACACACACACACGACACGACAGGTCGACCGTCGTAGTCCGACGATGTCCACCGTATGCTCATGGGAACGTTGAGCAGGGACGATGACTTGCGCGTGATTTAGTTTAAAGTGATAGTAGACTTGCGCTGCATCTACCGCACTCTTATTAAGGAATCGAATGTTTAGATGCATCAGCAGAATTCACATTGCTGCATTAAGCGTGTCGATATCCAACTCCAATCGGGTAATTTAGTATGTCAACTACAGTTTATTTCTTGAAAAAGATAACGTACAAATATATTAGATTTTTAATTGCGTTTTATTTTGAGCCCACTTGGATCACTTTAGACAATAACCTGTTTTGACAAAACAAAAGGACATACATGTGCATGCTTAGTTCATAACTAGTTCCATTAAGCAGAAAATTATATACACAAGTTCAATATATCTACGAAAAATAGTATTCGTCTACCTTCATTACAATATTTGGTTTGGTCTTTTAAAATATCGGTGAATGCGTTTGGAATGTATAAATGTTTCCGTGAGTTTTACAATAAAATGAATTTGGTCTATTTAATGTTCGGCAAATACACTATATAGCATAACAAATAATTCAGGAGCCAATAATAGAGCCTGAATTGCCGTACTTGGCAAAAGTACGCTGTCTTTCAAAGTAACCAGTTTTGCTTTTCATATGATGAATTCCCAAATGTATTCTATTCTGTAATAACTGGTTAATGTCTTTAGTAGGCAAAAAATTTGAGGCATTTGTCACTTTAATTATTAGATCGAAGAAGGTTTAAACTACAATGCGAGAAGTCGTTTTAGATTTGGTTACCTTTCATGATCCGGTATGTACGGCAACTTTTGATTAATTGGGAAATTTCTCACAGGCTTTAGACACTCAACTTATTTATGCTCTTTCCCTTGATGCCAACAGCTACAGTCGCAACATAACCAGCAGCACATGTTGTGCATACTGTGGATTCTGCCTGATTATTTCAGTCTTAAGGTCATAATTCCATTTCAATTCAATAACTGAAAGCAAGCGCATAATCTTTTCCTTGGATTTTTGAGTCCATATTTGAAGCTGTGCGTGGAACGCTGTGGATCCGCTACCTAGTCGAGGCTCAAAGTTGCCTTGCACGGTCACAAGAACTGAACAAACCGGGAAGCTGGATTTGGATACTAATAAAATATTCCGTGCAGTAGAAGGCCACTGCTGATTTAGCAAGTTCAACTTGATGGCTTTCCACTGAAGTTGCTAAATACCAGTTCAAATCTTGACTCATGGAACAGGCCGAATTCGGCCTGTGTATATCATCATACTCCTCAGAACCAGAGGGCAAGCAGCCTCGGAAAATCAATCGGCACATGGAAGAGGAATAGAGAGTGAATTCACCACACACCACGGCATTCCTCAATCTGACGTACCTTGAAACTATTGCGATGCTCTAAACGTCATGGCTTGAAAGATGGTAAATTGACGCAGTAAATCATCCAGTCTTGTTTGTATGGAATGGCTGATTTGTGGAATAAATACCGGCTTGGAACGGTTCGTTGTTAATGTGTCCAATATGACACTTCCACGTAAGTGAGTTCCCACCCACCTACTGTTAATCGTGTGGAGACGATTTCGTGTGGCATGCGTAGAAGGTTTGTATAGCTTTGTTAAACACTTTATTCGAGCTTGTTTCCTATCGTCTTGACTCCACCGTATTACCGAGTACAGATAAATGAGACAGATGCAAATGGGGCAGTTACTCTGCAAGTTTGCTATCATCTCAAAGTAACTCATATACATATCAGCGTGCCGCAACCTCCATCCTACAAGGCACCCGGTGAACAAAGTCATTCGCGATTAATGGTTATCCATACTATCGTCACATTTACATATAGAAATGAAGTTTACGTAACACTTAAGAAAAATAACTAAATTATAGTACCCGGAATGATGACAGACATGATTGCGATGGTTCAACCGTATGTTGAAACATAAAATCTGTGACTGAATGAATGTTCTTTTTCATTGTTTTATTCATGTAAATTTGCACAACTTGTTGGTGTCAAACACTGTATCATTAACTTAAGAAAAAATTCGAATAGAACTAAAAACTTAATTGCCACATTTCACAGGAATTGTTTCTTAAATGCAAAATATGGTTAGGGTAACGGTCAGTGAGCGTTCATCAACGAATGTCAATATTCTCGATCTAAACCGGCAAGACAACGCTCTATGGTAAGAGCGTTGGACTTCTGATTAACAGGTGGTGGTTAAGAAACTTGGCATTATTCATTGCTACAATACTTGTAACTCTGGAAAAATCGGTCTAATTAGTAATATACCCAGCATTTTCAATAACCAGCGATGACAAATAGAGATCAGTGACGATATTAGACTACTTAAATCAGCGAAATCGCAAATTCAGGCAAACTGTTTTGCGAATCATAACCTTCTATCGTTAATTTTATAGGCATGTAAAGAACTAGTTTTCCTTCGTCATTTTTCTTTGCATAAAATATTCCTTTATGTGGGGAGCAGCGAAATTGTGCCCAGTTAATAAGAGGCTAACCTATTATATATGCTGTTTTAGTTAAAATTGGATAGCAAATCAACCTAAAGCTAAGAGCATTTTACAGCAAATCGTTCGTCGCAGGGTAATGCTAGTTATACTTCGTACAAGTTAATTTTCTTGAAAATAATAAATGTAGTGAAAGAACATGGATTTATTTTAGATAACTAAAGATTTAATATTGATATTTGCGGGTACTCGCTCGACATTTTTATGTAGTAAAACGTAAACATACACAGTTCTTAAAGATATTCATCGTGTCTAGCTATGACTAAAAATTGCATAGTTGTTTCCCAAACGTACAAATCAATTTGGTTCGAAATTTTTGCTGAGGTATTTAAGTCTGTTTAAATGCAAAAAGCACGTAGATGTTTGTAACTAATTAAAGCAACACTTACTTAGTGATTTTTCTGACAAAAATGTGAAGTATGTACATGTGCGGATTATTTACGGTCATATTTTATTGAAGGGCAAAATTTTTCCCTAGTATTTACGCGAACCGTAGGTGATCACAAGACTGAAACCGTTAGTATTCCTTTTAATTTTCTGTGTAAGAACCTTGCCTACGATTCAACAAAACCGGGTTTAGATAACATCATATTGGCCTTGTAAAGTTCTCACAGACTTAACTGATGTCACTGTACCCCGGATAGCAGAGGGCTATATGGAAACTCTCGAAGATCCGAAACAAGTTCCAAACGGCAAGTTTCTGGTTCGATTTTTTTCATACTTTGAATGTCTGAACTCTCAGAGCACATTTCAAGCGTAAGTTATTTGAAAAGATGCAGGTGGACGCGACAAAAATACCACTGAGTGGCCAAAATATTCCTTATCCTTCACGAGGGTGATAAAATATTCTCAATACTAAACTCCTGCTTTTATGTGAATGACGTTAGCAAAATCAAAATGATAGCTACCAATTTCGGTAGGATGTAAGTGTAGGACCAAGATTTTATCAAATTTTAGTTGGCTACTTGTGTGATTTAGGTAGGCATGTAATACTGCGGGTTAAAATCCGTCCAGTCGGGTTGGGCCTAGGACTATGGGGCAGGTGCTGCGGAATTAAAGTTTATGGTAAGGTTTTGGAGAGGGGGCATAGGAACATACTTTAGGGACGTATATTATGGTTTTCCGACATTCAGATGGGTAGAGAGCTGCTGTTTGGATTTGGGCTTCAGTTTTAAAGGAAGGGAGTTTAGGGTGGGCGCACAGGGTTTGAGTTTAGGATTAGGATTTTGCTCAGGGGTTTCCGTATGGCTTTGGTCATGGGCTTACGGTTTACTTATGCTGTCTGAGTTTGTGGGTAAACTGCGGTTTGGATCACATTCAGTCGATTGTAGAACGAAAGCAAGTGTAAAGGTTTGAGTTTCGGTTATGCTAAGGGTCAGGTTTAATATTGTGGTCGGGTTTAAGGGTTAGGGTTGGAAATAGGAATAGGTTTAAGGTTAGGATTTGGCTCAGGGATAGTGTTAGGTTTAGGTTCAAGGTTATGGTAAGGGTTAGAATTTGAGGTAAGGTTGAGGTTAAAGTTTCTGGTTAGATTAAGGTTAATGATTAGATTGAAATTTTTGGAGTTAGAGTTAGGTGGTTCGTTACGCTTAAGGTTTTAGGCAGGGTATTCAAGCTTAATGTTAATAACCAGGTTTGCTTTAAAACTCTGTTTCTGATTTGCGGGTTATTTTTTCTAAACTGAATTGGAGTATTCAAACAAAATTGCCATATTGATTTTCCATATTTTTGTTTCTTTCTACTTATTGCCCTACCCATATAACCCATTATTACCAGCGGTCCCGTATTGCAGCTGCCCTCTCGTGTGGGTTTAAAAAGTGCTCTTACATGATTGCTCCTTGCCCCCATCTCTTTTCAAGTAATGCATTTCGTGATTCCAAGTTAACAATGACCACTATTTCATATTTTATTTGCTGATTGTCTTATCATTAGCATTAAGTAAATAAGTTTTAATATGCTAAAAATAACCTGCTTAATGTGTTTTGTTTTCTAGATTGACGTTTTAAGAGGGGAAAGAAATTCAGAAATCGTTCTTTTGGACTCTTGCACTTTGATTCCGTAAAAAGTGCTGAACAATGGTGTCAGTGCGCCCCAGGTTTTAAGCAACATGATTGGCTGGATGATGTCGACATTTTCGTGCTTCCCATTAACTTGCCTATTAATGGTAAATGGTATTTCTATTAACAGCATTACTAAGATTTCAGCAAAGTGTTTCCTTTTACCTTAAATGGCTTATCAAATTACTTTTGTGTGTAAGGCAAGCCAAAATACCAAAAGAAAATGGAATGATAATTTTTGGCGTATTTGCCATCCTCGGCCATTTGTACGAACACTACTTAGTTGAAAATAAAGCATATCAATAGGAACCTTTCGATAAAAGTACGACAATAAATTTTTGATGGAAGTACTAGTCATTTCCATCAGGCAGAACTTCTACCCAGCAAATTGATTAGACTTTCTAATCAGTATTTATTACTTCAATAACTGTCGACCTTACGTCTTCTTTAAACATTAATTCACCTGTGCAGTTTTTGGTGCTTCCACCCAAGATGCGAAAAGATATGCTTGTGTCCAAGCAAACATGTGAGGTAGAGGTGAAATACAGACCTGTATCCTAATGACCTTTGCTCACGTTCCCAACTTTTTCTATTTAGATAACGCCATTGTAGAAATTCATCTCCTGAATCTAAGGGATAGTCAACTATTTGAAAGTGAATTTTTGAAGCCCTATGGGAAGGCAATTGAAGAAGCAGGAGGTGTTCCTTTTGTTATCGCAAGCTCACACGTGATTCGGATACGGGGGATTTACAACTGCAATTTCTTTATACTCACCCAGTGGCCGTCGTTTGAGGTGGCTAAAAACTGGCATCTTTCAGGTTCGAAATTTCATTTTTAAAATTCTGATTAGAAAGGTTTTCAAGTTTTGCGCCATCCGCTATGGCAAGTGTACATTCTATGTAGACGTTTTTGGAAGGGCAGCAGACACTGTATTGTTATGCTAATCTATCAATTTTGACTATCTTCGCATGCATCAATAGTACATGCATACCTCGGACACTTGCATTGTCCAGAAAACCACCTTTGATATCTTGAACTTTAAGTTACCAGCTTTGGGCAAGTACCTAAGAAAATTACTATAACAAAACTGACTACTGTTATAAGTAGCTAAATACCATCCTGAAACGTATGGAGCAAAATAGCACAGCAGTGTATACTGTTGCAAAGTTGTTCAAAGTAAAAAACCATGTTCAAAGACCACTTTCCGTTCCTTTGACCCATGTGTGAACTACTCGGTGGCCTCTGTGTTAATTTGAACCCATGACAGCACGGCCAAAGCTTGAGCATAGCCAACGCTTTAACACCAGTGAGCTACCGCTTTCAAGTTCGGAAGAAGAAAGCTCAGTTTAGATAATACATGCAAGACAGCAGGTTCTAAACCCTAAAATTGGACAGTTGTTACACGCCGAAGAAAATAGGACCGGTAGGCATCTGCAGAATGCATGCTGTCTAGCAGGTTTTCATGCTGCATTAGATCAAAGTACTCTGACTTTATAAAAGACTTACAATAAATCAATCCGTG
This sequence comes from Schistocephalus solidus, assembly GCA_017591395.1. NCBI lineage: Eukaryota > Metazoa > Platyhelminthes > Cestoda > Diphyllobothriidea > Diphyllobothriidae > Schistocephalus > Schistocephalus solidus. The sequence goes on from WEDG01008559.1 coordinate 29,762, forward strand.
CCTGGCTCTTTCGAGTTCGCATAAGGTTAAGGTGAAGAAGCATGAAAAAATTACTTACTTCATACAATTTCGTGACCCCGTATTAAAATGCGCCCGGTCATTTCCTATAAAAAAAGACGAAGTAAACTGACCCAACCAAACGTCGACCTAGAGGGATGAAACGTTTGCCTCACTCATTTATGGCTTATGCGTTTAAGCATCGATAAATGCAATTTAATTTAAGTTTTTTCTTAAGGATCTTTAAAGACAAATCACATTTTTGACAGTCATACATCATAGAGGTTATAGGTGGAACCATATTCACAGCTAGTATTAATACATCTACCAAATAGTCGCGTAACGTCCAAATTACCCGCTTGACTCAGTCATTTCAGAGATGCACTGTAAACTACGTTCACTATAATGCTCGTCGTTTCAAGATTAATTAAAATGCACCCACTGTTTTTTTACTTTGGGTACACAAGGTTTAGTGCAAAGTTGAAATAGCCTGTAATAAAATAAATTGTTCCGGTCATCGTCCACGTTCCTTCTTCAGTACTTCTGGCTTTACCTGGCTGCTGCTATGCGAAATTAAGTTTTATTTTCCCTCTTTAATTTAGACACTGGCAAGATGTTTCTTGAGGTGCAAGAAAAATACGCAGAAGGTGACGCAATCATCACACAACTGGTGAAGCAAATTTGAATTTCCATTCTCTAAACGAAACATGCCGGAGATTTGAGAAGAATTTCGGATTTGTAGTCACATTTTCGTTTTTTTCACAAGTTATTTTTGCAATTAAATTTGCAGTGATTAACTGCCTTTGTCTGCGTCGATCTGCATCTACACCACACCCCTCCGCGCTAGTATTATCCTCATTTTCATAGCAAATTCGAGTTATAAGGGTGAATTTAAAAATTGCGATGACGAGGAAGGATGTTACATGCACTTTGATGTATGCGCACTCGCTTGCACACATGAAGTGGCCCTGCACTGGTGTTGGCGTATTTGTGCAAATAAACAAGGTTTTACGTGTGGAAAATCGTACTTGAAGAAGATGCAGGCTCTCTGCAAAGTGCAATAGTTACCAAACGAATTTCAGACCTTGATACTCAGAAGAACGCTTCAACGACTTATGCACAGTTTATATGCTATCCCATGGGCATGTGTACATTTGCGGTTAGTTGTTTCCTGGGCAAAATTTGAAATATTTGGTCCCAAGGATATCTTAAAGTCAGTCTATGAATTCACGTTAATTCAACAAAAGCCATTATATAAACGGCTATGGCGAGGAAATTGCCATATGGTCAATACAGATTTTCTCGGACAAATATTTGCGCGAGATATTTTGAGAGTTTTTAAATTACTTCAGGGCTCATGTCGTTGCAGTTTTAAGCGTCATCCAAAATGTAATTAATCTTCTATTTCATGTAAGCTGTGCCCAATTTACTGGCTTGAGTACCCGCACGCATCGAAACATATAGTTACCCGGGGTTTGAATGCAAGAAAGTGTGACTTTGGAATCGGTTTCGGTACTTCTATAACGGCAATTAACGACTTTTTAAGAATTCAGGGTTGATAGGAATACCTATTATTAATGTAGTTGAATTTTTTATTTGCTGCCAATTTGAAATATACATGGGGATAGAGAATGATACCGACCAAAATAGATTCAATTTTTCCAATGCTCTTAACAGAGTTCTTTGTTGTTTTTGCCTTGAAAAGTACTGAGTGCTGTAACCGTAGCAGAAAAACGAGCGGTTTCTCCACAATTGTAAGCAATGTTTGTTGATTTATTATTTACTGCATACTTTCTTGGTTACTCAGTGCTTCAGATTTATAGTTTTAAGCCACTGGAATTTGAAAGGAGTAACATAAAAAGTCAATTCGATAAACACATGTTTTCATTAATTCAGCATCCGGCTCATACAGTTACCTAGAAAATGGAAATATGAGAGTGTACAGGGTTTATAAATGTCTTATGTTTAAGTATCATCGTTCTCACGCCCCCCGCATGGCGAGGTCGGAATGTGGAGGTCATTGGGTTTAGGGATGGAGGAAAACAGGATAGGTTGTGAGTGATGCTCGTACGTGTAGTGCGTGGAGTAAACAACACTGTCAAGTATACGCGGACTGAACAACTGTCATCAGGGGGTGGGGGCAATGTGTGGTCACCGCCTGAAGTCGGAGTCAGCTACGGAAGATGTAGCGTCTGCATTACCGTCTTCTGACAGCACGGCACTGGATTCACTAGCCGTATAATCGCTGTCTCAGCTGTTGCTAGCAGCTGCCATCTACGTACCGACCGTAAAAACGAGGCCTTTGATGGTGTCCTTTCGAATCATTTTCTTGACCATGCTCACAAAAACATTTTCGAAAACCGTCCAAGTGGTGATCTTATCGAAATACCGTCTATCTGCGTGTATAACTGGCCTTTGTAGAGGAACTGGACAGTTTGTGTGCACCATGCAAATATTTCTTGGTGTAACCCTTGGGTTTAGGAAGATGACTACAAGTGAATTGGTCTAGAGTAATAACAGACATGTGCAGCATCTACCACACTCTCACTTTCACACACTCCTGGGCCCGTTGTCATGACATTGTCAAGAAGACCGAAGGCAGGCTCAGGTGTGGGCAGCTGGCACAGTGTGAACTCTCATCTGGGCCTGCCAGCATCCCCACCATAGAGGCCGTACTAAAAAGGAATGTTTGTAGCTGGACTCTACGTTCGGAAAAGAGTTATTTCGTCAGATGACAGCCTTCCAAGCCGCATCCTTTGACGCAACATAATGAGATGACAGAAGGTAAGATTTTTTATTGTTAACCAATCCGCTGAGTCGACCTCTTTCTGTTTAACTTTCCAGGCACCAGTTCGTCTTTCGAGCCGGTCAGCCCGAGAACACGCTTCTCGCTTGCGTGAGAGAAACCTTCGTGATGTCGGTGGTGGATGGTGTAAGGCCAGTTTGTGCAGGCCAGTGTTTTGACTATTGGGGAGACATGTAATAACGGGGTTTGGTCTGCACTATTTGACCACAAACCTGGATGCAGACGCATATGGTCAACTAGACCCATGCGGTGATTGAAGGTGTGTGGACAATTGAGGCGATGACAACCGGTGTGGGCTAGAACACCTGCACTGGTTCACCCGTCTCGGTGCAATGGATTCGTTGGTGACCGAGCAGGCTAATTCGTGAGTTACATGTGTGGTGTCAGTATGCGCAGTTTAGGTTGATAGCTGCCGAGTCTGTTGAAGTAATGCCGCTGCCGGTGCTGGAAACGCTGGTTGAGGGGAACCTCGATAGAGCTGGATAGGGGGAGTTGTTGGATGTGTGAGGAGATATTTGAAGGCATAAATTTCAGTTAATTCCATTGCCTAAAATGTGCATGTTACTGAATTGGCCCACATGGTGTCTTAAAAAGTTAAGGCAGTGTGGGCAGTTGCAGCAGATATGACGGGTGTATTTTGGCGCTCCTCGCACTGGTTCACCAGTCTCATTCAGATGGGTTCGCAAGTCAAAGATTAGGCAGATGCAGGATGTTAAGGTGTGATTGAACTTAGGATGGGTTCGGATCAAATCTGCATTTTTGGGGATGTGAGTGGTGATGTTGGTGACAGATGGCAGGTCATTGGAAATGTCTTCAACGAGGTTGGAAGTGGGAGTAGTTGCAGTAGCCGTCGTGTTGGGGGTGTGACAGTCATGATGCAGTGTTTGGCGTCGGTGGCGGTGACGGGGCATTTTGAGTTTGCTCCCAGGTGGTGATCGCCGTCGTGGACGTTGGAAAGTTGGCAGCGGGTGTGATGATGGGGAATTTACGGGGGCAGTGGTCACAGTTGTCGCATTGGGTTCGTAGGTGTCCATCCAGGTTGATCTGCGCAATAGCTATCAGTTGACAGCTTGAAGATGTTAGAAGGGACTGGGTATTGTGGGTGTGTGTCCGCGGCGCTTGAAGCTTGTGAGTCGCATCTTGGCTTCGGCAGCGGTTATCTCGTTGGCTTCGTCGATTATTGCTACGGTTTTCACTTTTCCTCTCAAGACCATTCTCTCCTGAACAAGGTCCTCACAGGTCTCCGAATTCATTTCAAAACAATCGATGGTGGTGCGCATGGTATCATTATAGTGACATTTTTGTCCTTGTTGACTAACTTCCATAGCAATGTCGCTATGGAACATTCACTAGCTGGAAGCTCGTCATTTATCTAGCATAGCTGCATTTGCCACACCATGGCATGGATACCGATGATTCTGGCCCATTCCAGCAAATCCAAGTGCGGACTCCTATCCTGCCTCCTCAGTTGAGATGGAATTAGTTCAGCTTTCTGGGTTAGTTTGCGCAGATGATTCATGTCTTCTCAGGACTACCTCTCGGTAATCTTAAATTTGGTGTTAAGATGAAGCCATCGGTTATTCCAGACTGAGGCACGTAGAAGTTGTGTCATTTCACCGTCGATCGCGACATTTAATGAGATGGTGCAGCCTAGGTGTGAGAATGCATCCAAAGTTAACAGTTGAGCTCCGTTGTCATTGATGCGGTCCACAGTGGGTGTCAGTTGATGCATGGCCACCCTCTTCACCGTGTTGGTCTTCAGACTGACGTTAGCACAGCCAGAGTAGACGAGGTTTCTGCTCCTTTGAATGGTCACTTCCATCATTGTGTTGAACAGTAGGTCATGAAAGCTGATCCGGGATACTATTGGGGCACGCTTGCATGCGCATTGCGTTTAGCAGTTTTCCTTTGATTCGATAGATGATTTTGATTCCTGACCGCTCCTCAGAGTAGGTTTCCACCAGCATAGGGGAGAACACTAGGTTGAAACGGATGGGAGCGAAGCCCTAACCCTGTTTTATTGGGTCACTGCGGATGCTCCTGGGCTGCCCCACTGCCCGCATCGTGAAATATAATTTCTTCGTACAGTTGGCACACTGTGTGTGTGAAGTGCTACTGGCATCGGAATTTCAGTAATATCATTAAAAATCCATAGCACTTTACACTGCCGAGGGACGTCGTCTGAACTACGAAGGTTTTGTGAAGCCTTGTCCACATTTCCTGACATTTCCGTTGCAGCTGGTAGGCGTAAGATGGCGATGGCGGGTCTGTAGGAATCCACATTGGCTGGCTGGGAGGTCTCCTTTTTCCAATTGTATGTTCAGGCTTTCGAGGAGGACGCTGCCAAAGACTTTTTCTACGATTTTGAGGAAGGGAATACTTTGAGGATTGTCACAGAACTGACAATTACTCTTGAATTTCTAAAATATTTAGTTTGGTGGCGTTGCCAGAGTCCTGAGGGACTTTTGTTTGCTGCTACGTATGCCGCAATAAAAAAGCGAATTTATTTATTGGCGGAGGTGGAAAAGGGAAAAAATTATTTTGAGGTTTTTCGAGTTCACATGGAAGGTTTAAAGGGTGCAAATGAATAAACTCTTTACGCAGCAAAATTTTTTGGAAGGCATTGAGCGCATGATACAGGGTTCACGGTGGCAATTCGCCTGATGGACAGAAAGTTAACTGAAGAAAGCTGAGAAAATAGGATTTGATCGCGCGAGCAAATAGAATGTCAATGTTGAATAAAAACTCTGTTATTCCCAGTTATAAACGAGCAAATCAATCAACTGGAAATCGCTACATTTCAAACTGCTGACGTACTTTATGAGCAAACTAAAGCTTCTGACAAATGCAGAAGTAGGAGCGACTTACAGGGCAATATCTTGAAGGCAAAGTTGTCCTGTACTCACGCCACAGTAGATAGTTAGTTGCTGCAAGCAATATCAGCCATTTTATGAAAAAAGCTAAATTGCGATCAAGTGCAAAGAAAAAGCAGAATGGTTAATCTTAGCATGCCTCAGAAACGATTGACGGCCGACTTTAAGCCATATTGCTCACTGATGAAAATACCTTACGTTATGAGATATATATATATATGGCAAAGACGTTATACCGTACTTCCGACATAGATACTAGCTAAAAGCCCAGACACATGTTTCGCCGATGTTTCTGCTGCTGTGTGACACAGCAACGAGGGGTGCGGCTCCTCAGTGGGTCCCCCAGCGTTCTCTATGCGGTTTCTGGTATATGGACTCCAGAGAATAATCGGGTAAATAATTTCTGAAATTATTAAGGCAGGACATGGAGTCAGGTGATTCGGACATAACTTTTTAGGGTCAGATCCGAAATTTCAATGAACATTTGGGTCGAAAACAATCAACCACTGTGGAATAACCACGCAATGCCCATTCTACAAACAAGTAGTACTACAAGTAGCATGAATCTTATATGGCAAAGACGTTATACCGTACTTCCGACATAGATACTAGCTAAAAAAGCCCAGACACGTGTTTCGCCGATGTTTCTGCTGCTGTGTGACACAGCAACGAGGGGTTCGGCTCCTCAGTGGGTCCCCCAGCGTTCTCTATGCGGTTTCTGGTATATGGACTCCAGAGAATAATCGGGTAAATAATTTCTGAAATTATTAAGTGCAGGACATGGAGTCAGGTGATTCGGACATGACTTTTTAGGGTCAGATCCGAAATTTCAATGAAACATTTGGGTCGAAGACAATCAACCATTTACCAGAAACCGCATAGAGAACGCTGGGGGACCCACTGAGGAGCCGAACCCCTCATTGCTGCGTCACGCAGCAGCAGAAACATCGGCGAAACACGTGTCCGGGCTTTTAGCTAGTATCTATGTCGGAAGTACGGTATAACGTCTTTGCCATATAAGATTCATACTACTTGTAGTACTACTTGTTTGTAGAATGGGCATTACGTGGTTATTCCACAGTGGTTGATTGTCTTCGACCCAAATGTTCATTGAAATTTCGGATCTGACCCCTAAAAAAAGTTATGTCCGAATCACCTGACTCCATGTACTGCACTTAATTATTTCAGAAATTATTTACTCCGATATATATATATATATATATATATATATATATATATATATATATATACATATATATACATATATACATATAGAGAGAGAGAGAGAGAGAGAGGGATAGTACCGATGCAATGAATCGTTCAACGCGGTGCTAAGGGGCAGGTGATCGTAGTGGGAGACTGAAAGCAGCAATTGTGATCGTAGACTAACCTGTCCCTGTAGGAATTCACTATATATTTTACTTCCCCCCGTTCCATTCCACGTTGGGTTGAAGGGGTCCTTTTATAACATCCTGAAATTTGGGTAGGCATATTTCGTCTACGACAGGGTTTCTCCGAATGTGCTCCTGTCAGAAGAAACAACTCGGAGGCTTGAAGAAATTGCCCGATGTTCTCGCGTTGAGCGCTGAGCTTGTTATTAGATTAATGATGAAAAGAGTTTCAACGAATCAGTTTCTTTGATGGTTCTCAATTCTTTAAAGGTGACATTTATATAGTAAAAGCCCTGATGTTTAAGTACTATAATTTTTTGCCGAATAAAATCAAGGCTGAACTTCGAAATTAACTCTTATGTCACTAAGGTGGTAACGGAATTCTAGTTTCTGTGGATTTTGGACTTCATCTGTTCAGGATGTTGCGGGATACTCGAGTATCCACTTTTAACATTTGCGTGTGCGATACTCTGTCACACGAGTGTATTCAATGATGTTTAATACCGCAAATGTTATGCCTGTAGAAGGATGGTTGTTACTTCTGCCTTACCACTGGAGTAGTCTGGCAGAATATCATTTCGTCTTAACTCCCATCCTTCCTACCTAGTAGTTTTCGTGGAGCAAAGGAAGTTCACTTGTTTGACAGGTGACGGGATCACTGAACATATGCTGGAACTGCATCAACATAGCGTCCTTTCATAAGGACGCAGCGACAGCGGATCATTGGCAAACCTTATTTTCCGGGAAGGAATTTTAACACGGTGAAGGCAAGGAAATATGCATCAGTTTTATCACGTCATATAATTTTATAACAGGCAGAGTCTAAAAGTGCGTGACCTCTTACTCAACTGCGCACGGCCATTGCCTATAAATAACATAACTGTCCAATTAGCCAACGGCCTGGAGAGGCGAAACGTGCTGGGTAAACAAAAACATTGAATGTTGATGTGACGTACGGGCGGGTAGGATAAGGGCAAGGGAGGTTGGCTAGGTGTGCGTATTCAGATAGCAGTGAAAACTCGTCAAGCGTGATAACGCCTACAGAGCGCAAGACTGTAGTCAGTCCTGTGGGGGCGTTGCGGGGCGGGGACACCTACGACGGCAGTGCGAGGCAGATCCCGTAATCCGACTGCTTAGGTGAGAACCTAACTCATGCAAATGCCGAAATTTACGAAAGATTGATAATCACTTGTAAACCGGCATCAACGCATGTACCAAAGATTTGAATTATTCATGAACAACCTCAGAGAATTTGAAACTTAAAGAAAATGTGAAAATTAATATTATTTTGTTGAGAAATACTGACTTTTTGAAATCAAGCGGTAAATTTTGATAACTTAAAATCATCGTCAATTTAACAAATACATTTAAATAGAATTATCAAGTAAAAGCATAAGCAAACAGTTTTTTAATATTAAGAGGATTATCCTTTCGTCAAATTGCCTTATAGGTATTTATGTAATTGGATTACAACCGGTTTCAGATCATCCTTGAAATACTGGTGAATATTTCACGATTTTCACTGTTTTAAATCGATTGACGATACATTTACATCCTCTATTATACCTTCTAATGCAGATGGCCATTTGCGTCATATTTGTAGATTTACCGAATCATGAAAACTCATTGCCGAGTAAAATAAACTTCAACAACAAAATTCGACAGATAATATACCTAAGATCAATTGAAACACGTTTAAAAAGCGTGTTAATTCGATACTTCGCTGACATATATATGCAGACTTTACCTACTTCCAAGGTTAAATCAAGGTGAAAATGTGGAAGTTTCATTAGTTTTGCGACCACGGAAAATAAGTGGTACATTTTCTACTGAAAAGGAAAGAGCTCAATTTTCGTTTTATATTTGAGCGTTTTTTGCTTTATTTGTTAACCTGAATGCCCCGTTCTAAGACTGCAAATACACAACAGAGTATCCGAATACATTCTAAGATTTTGCGAAAAATGTTACTTTTCTGTCCATTGCGTATGAAAATTGTGGATATCTGGAAACTATATTATACAAAAAGTATCTTATTGTATACTTCCAGTTTAACATAGGTGTTTCTGTAGTCCATCTCCACAGTTCCTTGTACGTATTTTGTTAACAGTCTTAATTTTCACTGTAGTAAAACACAAATAATGATAAACAAGTTTACTCCTGCATTTTTGGCCAATCGCATCATAGCTTTGCACACTGTAAGTTATGAAGCTAAATTTTTTGCTTGCATTTGGAAAACAATGCCATTCCTTGCACTTTCTATCACCTAATTTTCAGGAATGAAAATCGAAATTTCTGCTTTTAGAAGGGATTTATTTGAAATCTTTGTTAATTAAATTAATATTCTATTATAGAACAATGCACAAAACGATGGACTTTGCTCTGTGATAGTAAATAACAAAGGACCTTTCTTGGATGTCCGGCAACTTCTGATTTCGCCCAAATGCTGCCTCTTTTCCTTCAATATACAAGATTGAACTTGAAGTATTCTGTATTAACAGGCCTTCTGAGCCTCAAATTAACTCACCAAACCAAAATAACAAGAGCAAGTTTATGCTAAATTACTCACTCAAATTATGTCCACACATTTCATTGGTTGGGTCTCGTACTGTATTTATAGCTTTCCTATCTGTATTACAGTGGTTTCTTCAAAGCACTGGAGACGTCCAGCTGTCGTCAGAAATAGGATTTCAAAGGTAAATTTGGATCCACCTCACGGCCATTGTTAGCCAGGTGTTTCGTAGTGAACTCTACGTAGCTCATTTTCCGTCCTAAGCAGTCATTTCAGTATACTTTCAGCTGACTGATTTTCAAAATGGTTTTGCTTGCACCCAATGTATTGGCATCTGCAGCTACATGTAAACTCATAGTCCCGCCATACCCCCTCCTCCTGACTGACCATTTCCCCATGAAGTGCAGTCGTAATCACGCTTGACGAGTTTTATGCTGTAACCTGAATTCGATCTTTTTATTTACGCATCGCGTTTAATCTCTCTAGGCCATCTTCCCATGGAAAAATTTATTTAGTTTTGAAAAGTTAAAAGGTATGTATTCGAACTTTATTGCGGCACATATTCTCGGTTGAAGAGTAGGGTGGTGAGCTTGCGTACACATCTTTTACCCATGAGTTACCGGTCTGTGTGTGTGTTGAAGCGACGACCATGGGTGTGTGCTGGTGCTCCTGACACTGGCTCACTGGTCTCTGTGCGATGGATCCAAAATGAACGATAAGGCCGATGCGTGGTGTGCATTGGCGGCGGTAATATGCGTAGGTTGCAGTGGTGTGCCTACTGCGGGGGACAATATTGGTGGGGAGAGTTTATAGAGTTTTAAATGTGCGCCGATTGCTGTTAAATGTAGACTGGGCATGATGCCTTTGTGGTGAATTCCGCTGACGTGGATGCACTGATATAAAACGGATTGTTTTTTCTGGCTTGATTGGCGCAGACGGTTCACGGATCCGCCCGTGTTTTAGCGCTAGCAGGAGTATAACAAAGTAAATTTTGAGTTTCTTGTTGTGTTGAAGTCTATGGTGGTTCCAGATGGAGGTCAACCGTAGGTCAAAAAGCCAGTATGGCTTTGGAGATGCAGAATTCCACCTCGTCTTTGTTCCTGGCATTCGGTAAGAATGTACTGGATAGTTATGCAAATTTGTCTACTGTTTTGATTTTGTTGCCAATGACAGTGATGCAAATGACGTTTTGTTCAGTATCGGGCGACGGATCGCGCATGACAACCGTTTTATTTGTTGCTAGTCGGCTCGAGCAGTGCACGGCCGATGGCAAGGAGATTCTTACTCTGTTGTCTATCCGCTTCTGTGGCGGTGTGGAGCGCTCAGTGGTCCGCGAAGAGCAGTTTGTGGACATTAGCTGTGGAGAGGCACATTATGGCTTGCAGGTATCTGGTATGAAGAAGTCGGCCACGGGTACCGTAGAGGATGCTAATCTCAGGATGCTGTTGACGACAGGCATCCATCGGTATTGAGGAGAGCATAAGACTTAAGAGGGTGGTAATGAGTATACATGCCTGTTTCATCCAACGGTCACTGCAAATGCTCCCAAGCCTATCACAGTGTCCATGGGGCGCACCAGCGTCTCGTCGTGGTGCACCGTATGTTTGGTGTGCTCTAAACATCTGAATATCATCCTGATACTCCAGAAACCGTCCCGATGTAGGTCTCAAAGACGTTCATAATGTTTACGAAGGTAGTTTCGAGGTCATCAAGCATTATCTGGCACTTTGCCAGCGATTGGCGGGCCGTGAAGCTCATTTCAGCAGGATAACGTCTCCGGGATTATTGCTTTTTCCAGATGGCGGTTGAGACGGCGAAAAAGGATGCGGACAAAGAGTTTCCTTGCAGTGTTGAGGAGGGGACGGTCTCTGTGATTTTTGCACGGTTATTGGTTGCCATGCAGCTTGTAGATATAGACGATTGTCATGTCCTTAAAGTCCTGATAGAATTGTACATTCCGCCACCTCTCCTAGAACGGCGATCCGAGTTTGCTCATCAGCCTAGGACCCCCATGCTTATAGAGTTCTGATAGACTTGCGTCGGATAACTGTGCTTTCCCAATTGAAAAGCTGTTGCAGGACTCCGATTTTCTCGAGGATTTTTACTTTCCCACGATGAGTCAACGTCGTAGAAAAGTGTGCGCGCGTCTCCCAACGCTGCATGCCATGAACGTGCACCTGGCAGTGTTCTGCACTGGCTGTAGCCACAGTGTCCCCGTCAGATCTGATTGGTCCATGTCCGCGAGAAATCGCTCGGCTCTTCTCCATCTTCCTCTTGAAGTGGATTGAACAGAATATGACCAATACAAATGGGACTCTATACAGACACGCAGCTTTTCAGTGAGAAGGACTTCACATGTTTTTTGGAATACACTTCTCTTTGCCGATCGTCTTCTCTTGCTCTACCGTGTTGGGGTTGGGATAACCGTCGATCAAGCATACGCTTCGTGCGAATTCTAAGTACAAGGACGGATTGTAACCGATTTTATGTAGGAGGGTAGGCGGATGGTCCAGGTCTGTATCAATTTCCCCTTGTGGGGTGCCAGTTGATGACGGTGTTGGAGATTATGCATGAGCGGGAGAGTTCGGATACAGCTGTACAACGTTATTTTTAAAGACTCTTCAGTTAAACGAACCCAATCCCAGTTTATTTGTCTTACATTTGGAAATACAAACGAAGTGCCTTCGCCTCCAATGAACTTCATTTTATGATTGGGATGTATGGTGGTTAACTGTAAGGCAAGGCAGCTGGCGGGGCTCGAGAGTTAGCCCCAAGGCACAACGGGACGAGTGAGTCCTGTAACCTATCGGTGAGTGCCTACTTACCATAACATATATATATGGGGGGGGGTTGTGGGTTGGGGGGCTGTGAATCCTGTTACGATAGCTGTCGCATGTGAGCGTCTTCCACGCCTTCCGGTACTGTAACAGCGAGCACCTACTTAAAAAAGAACTTGCCTATTTATACCAACTATTCCGATATAACGGATACCCGATGAGCTTCCCTGAAAAACTGTCTCCGAATGCAGGGCAACCAGAAAATCATAGTTCTAATGGAGAAGTAGTACCGAGGAAATTCCATTCATTGCCATACATGGAGGGCATTTCTGAAACTATCGCCCGACAATTAGACCGATTTGGCATCTGCATCGCTCACAAGCCAGCGTCCTCCCTGCGGGCAGCACTATCACGTGTTAAAGATCCCGTACCCAAAGAGCAACAAACCAATGTTATTTACCGCATTCCGCGAGTAAACCCTATTTTTTGAAAGCCCATTTCCAGCATGACCGGGAAAATTGAAAACAAATTCGGTAAGAATTTTGATGCTTACTACCATGAGGACTTGGTCACCCGAACAAAAGCATAATTCACAACCTTTGTTGATTGCTGTTCGAAATCATCATCATCATCATAATCATCATCATCATCATCATCACCATCATCATCATCATCATCATCATCATCATCATCATCATCATCATTATCATCATCATCATCATCATCATCATCATTATCATCATCATCATCATCATCATCATCATCATCATCA
>WEDG01008560.1:0-65234 GCA_017591395.1 Schistocephalus solidus
CACTGGGCATATCATACTCTAGTAGTCTTAATTTGTCAGAGTACTTCACCCTGATTGTCTCGAAAGCACGCCAAACTACTGGGTTTATTCTCAGAAATTTTAAAATCGTCAAAATTAGAATCAGCCTCTATAAAATATATGTCAGGCCTAGTCTGGAATACTGCTCGTTTCTATTTAATCTTCTGCACGCAAGTGAATGAAAGAAGATAGAATCAGTCCAGCACTTCTTTACAAAAGAGTTTTCTATTCAGATCACCGAAACCTGTACTACCAACAACGCTGTGAGCTTACAAGCCTTGACCCGCTAAGGCTTCGTAGATTACAGAAGGGACTATTTTTACTGTTTTAACTACTAAACAGTCGTACATTTTAACCCCTTACATCTCTGATGCACCTCGGTCACTGTCGGCGCACCAGTCATCGAGATGTATTTTTTTATTTCTTCCTTTGGCACGCACAGTTAGATACCGACAGTTTTTTTCGGTAAACGCTATAGCAATCTGGAATAAGCTACCTAGAAGTATCAAAAATTCAGCAAAGCTATCCCTTGTTTACGCGAACTGTCACTAGTTTTTCTACATTCAGGACACCTTCCAAAAACTTTTGGGTGCTGACTCTGTTGAAGTTCTCTTCGGTTTCTGATGGCGTTCACGGACTCTGAATCCTGTGCCGGCCTTCATGCTGAGGGGAAAAATTACTGGCTCTGCAGACCTCAATCAGCTTATTTATCAGTCGACAGCGAACAGCCGCTCGCCGACATACCTGCTGGTGCAGAATACCGGATCCGTAACACTGAATGGAGAGGTTCTTCACCGGGCACCTGTTAACGCGTCCCTGTCGAGAACTTTAATTACTCAATAAGCTGCAGTTTTTTTCTCCTGAAAACACGTGAAACAACGATCAGGAGATTTTTTCACTGTCAGCTTGACCCTCTACTGTATATATATATATATATATAGACCTTGCCTGTAAACTGGCAATAAATAAATAAAATAAAATAAAAATAAAATAGTTGGGTGGATAAAATCAACACTGATCTGACTTAAGCTCTCACGTTGGAGCTGTACATTGGCAGATGGAGTTTTCTTCATCAAGAGTAGTTTTATGTGTTTTGGCCCCGCTAAGCTTCCTGGACCCCTCGTATTTCAAAAATAGTACACTTTTAGAAACGATCAACCATAAAGACTTAGGTCTAAGATTACACGAACAAGCTAGCATTATCGCCTCATGCAGATCGAATTTCTGCAAAAGGCTGCACAGATATGTGGTTTTATATCACATAATTTCTTCCTTCCGGAAATAAAGTTAAACCTATACCGCATGTTTGTTCTTCCTTTCCTTGAATACTGCTGTACCCCTCTTTGGGCTGATAAACGCCTCTGACCGCAGTAAGATTTGAAAAAAGTTCAGAGGGTTTTTACTCGAAGACTATTTTCTCTTCCTGGATCAAGTATCTCTTATATGGATAGATGCCAGTTAGCAAAACATTAAATTTCTGTGGGTATGAAGACTCGAAGCCGGTCTCTGCTTCCTGTTTCGCGTTAACTCTAGCCCAAATCTCCCACGAATTAACGCTCTCACTCTGGTAGATCGACCCTATAAAAGCTTTACGGTACCAAGACCCATTAAATAATCTTGACTTATTTCCTGTTTCCTACTTTCACTTATGGTTTAGTCTGCTATGGAAATTCCGGATTATCCGGGGCCATGATTCATCTCTGAGATCGGAGGATTTCTTCGAGCTTGCCTGCAAAAATCATCTGCGTGGTCATCCTTACAAGGTCAATAGCGAACGCACGCGATTGAACCTCAGAATTTTTTTTCCAGCCAACGAGTGGTATGAACTTGGAACTCGTTACCAAGCGAGACGGTTGCTGCCGACAGCATTTCTGACTTTAAAAGAAGGCTTTATTGCATAATATTTGACAAAAGACAACTCTCACAACATGAGTTCTTAAAACCAGCTTTTTAAAATCTTTCGGCTTCTACTTTTCTTTCACAATGTTTCACATGTAACTGTGAAAACGCATTCGAAAGTTATGTTTTGCTTTGACTGAAATCTTTTCGAATATACACCATTTTATATTTACTTTACATATACAATGATAATTTAACATTAATAGGGTCCTCTAGGGCAATGTTTGCAACCCTTTAAAATATACATATACAAAAAAATAAAATTATATCTTTCCGCCGTATCCTGCGAAGACTCTTACTTCGCTTTCATCTACAAAACGACACTTCTGTCCTGATCTTGATAAAACTAATATTTGAACGGACTAAAAAGCTGTCTTATGAAAAGCTACTAGCGGATGAGGTTAACTTTGCCAGAAACCCCTCGTGAAATGTTGGGAAACTCTTTTCGCACACAAGAAAAGCAAAAAGAAAACGCAGCAAGCCATACTTCAAGATGCCTTTGGAAACCCCATAGCTGAAGCTAAGTTGATGGCTGATAGCTTCAATGCTTTCTTGCCCAGAACTTTTAGTGAGAATTCCGTCGCTCTCTTTCCGAATATCCCAGTTTGCATCAGTAACATCCTCGAAACCATAACTTTTACAGTCTTGAACGTGACCTTAGCCGTTCAACGATTTCGTCAATTTTCTACTTCTGGACCAGATGGTGTCCAGTTCAGCGTTCTAAAGGCTGGTGCAAATTATACATTTCCATCCGTTCTGTGCAAGATATTTTACCTTACTCTTGAATGTGAAACCTTCCCTATTTTATGGAAGGAATCGCACATTTGGCCTTTACCCAAACACTGCCGATCTACGTCATTTGACGACTTTAGGCCAATAAATATACTACCAGCAGCCTCGAAGATCTTGGAGACCTTAATGAAAGACAAGATGAGGGGTCGTCTAACAGAGAATAACGTACTTCATAGGCTCGAGCATGGGTTCCTCGAAGAAATATCTTGTGACACCTACCAGCTCTCTTTCTTTGATCATGTGTTACAATCATAAGACAGTGGTTTTGCAATTTACACGATTTATATCGATTAAATGAAGGCTTTTGACAAGGTTGACCATGATCTCCTCCTGCTGAAACTTGCCTCCTTCGATATATGTAATAAGCTTCTGAAATTAACATCCTGCAATTCGGATGCTCGCACACAACGGGTTAAAAGTTCCAGTGTTATCTCCAACCCCACGCATGTGAGGAGTGGATTTATTAAAGGTAGCGTGCTCATCCTGCTTCTATTTTGTCTTTTAACAACAATGTTCCTGATTGTTTTTAGTATGGTAGGCACTTTATGTATGCTGATGATTTAAAAGTTGCCTATCGATATAAACCGGCTGAGCGCAATATCGTGCTTGAGCTCTCAAAGAAGGATCTTTAGGCCTTCGGTCAGTTGCTTCGACATGGTGCCTTTCCCTTTCTTTGCACAAATGCTCCGTTTTGATTGTTGGCAAAAACCATCTGCCTTAGCTAAGCATAGATGGTCATGACCTAAATGTGCCCTGACCTATGAAGGATCTGGGCTTGTACACAAATGCCCGAATCCTTTAAAATAAGTTTATTGATTTGGCACTTCTTGGGCGCCATCAAATCCTTAGAAAACAGGACAAAATGTAAAACAAACACCTATTTTCAGTTAAATTTAGCTTTGTTTTGTTTGTTTGCTTAAATGCAGTGCTCGAAATGACGAGTTTGTTTTAAGTAAAAAACATGTTTTCCAAGGATTAGAAATAGCAAAATTTTAAAATAAAACAGCTATACAGAATAGGTATGAACGAATCAGGGTAATAATTGTTAGGATCAAGACTAGTTTGTTATTGACGTTCGAGAGTATTCATTCGATAGAGGTAGAAACGTCTGCGGTCGATTCGTAGGGATAGGTACTTCCAATTAGATGCGAGCACGTTTGATTCCGTCGTAGGGTCTGACAACTTATTAGACTTAGTTGAACTGATTGCGAAAAATATGTGAAAATGGATAAAAAGCAAGAAGAGTTCAACGGGAAGAAACTTTTAAGGCTGTCCTACAGTATTCATATTTGTATTTTATATTAGAGTGTTGATTTTGTTTGATCTAGCTTTATAGAAACAACGTGTAATATTCGTTTCATAAAGCTATATCAAAACCAAGGCATGACGATTGTTGCTAAATCGAATTACGAAGAGCAAAGATGATGATATTTTCGTTAACGGAAAAATATTATACTAACAGGCAGCGATAAAAAATAGATTTCGCAAATTATGTTTAAAGTAAATTCTTTAACAATCATAAAGTTATATAAAAAATTAAGACGCCTTCAAAAAAACATTTGGAAATGTAAAATTGTAATAAATTTTTACGTTATTTTTAACAGTAGAACAAAAGGTGCTTTTTAGATAATGAATATATAAATAAAAACTCGATGAATTAAAAATTTGCCTTTCCGAAGTATCTCCGGCAGTGATAGTCGTAATCGATAAGTAGCTGTCGGGCAGTTTTCAAGTTAGTGAAATAACATTGTCTGGATACCCAATGTATCGGAGGGACAGAGAAAACAGACAGGGTGGTGGAATAATTGTGTATGTAAAAGAGGTGCTAATGGTGTCCTACAAGACGAGCAAATTTGCGTGAAGCACGGAAGCCATATGGTTCACTATCAAGACTCTTAGCTCTCCATATCGGCCACCTAGGATAGACCGAGTCGCAGGCACCCACTTGCTGGAACAATTCAAGAAGTTCTCCAGTCGACCTTATGTCATGATTATGGGTGTTTTCAACGAACCAGGAATTTAAATAAATAGGTTTA
Organism: Schistocephalus solidus; assembly: GCA_017591395.1. NCBI lineage: Eukaryota > Metazoa > Platyhelminthes > Cestoda > Diphyllobothriidea > Diphyllobothriidae > Schistocephalus > Schistocephalus solidus. The sequence continues at coordinate 4,746 of WEDG01008560.1, forward strand.
TGGATTTGGCACTGCTTGGGTGCCGTCAAATCCTTAGAACACAAGAAAAAATGTAAAAAAACTCTTATTTTCAGTTAAAAATTTAGCTTTCTTTTGTTTGTTTGATTAAAAAGCAGTGTTCGAAATGAAGAGTTGGTTTTAAGTTAGAAACCTGTTTTCCAAGGTTTAGAAATAGCAAAATTTATTAAATAAACAGCTATACAAAATGGGGATGAATGAATCAGGGTAAGAATGGTTAGGGTCAAGACTAATCTGTTATTGACGTTCAAGAGTATTCATTCGACAGAGGTAGAAACGTCTGCGGTCGATTCGAAGGGATATTCTCTTCTAATCAGATGCGAGAGCAGTCAATTCTGGTGTGGAGTCTGCCGACTAATTAAACTTTGTTGAACTGATTGCTAAAAAAATGTGAAAATGGATTAGGAGCAAAAAGAGTTCAACGGTAAGAAACTTTCAATGCAGTCCTATAGTCTTCATATTTCTATTTTATAATAAATTGTTCAAACAGCTAGTACTATTCGTTTCATAAAACTATAGCAAACCTAGGCATGCCGCTTGTTGACAATTCAAATTACGTAGAGCATATATGATATTAAAAATGGGAAAAATATACTTCTAACAGGCAGATATAAAAAAATAGGTTTCGCAAATTAGTTTTAAAGCAATGTTTTAACAATCATAAAATTATCTATAAAATAAAGACGCTATCCGAAAACATTTGGAGATTTAAAATTATCATAAATGTTTAAATTAGTTTTAACAGTAGAAAAAAAGCTGCTTTTTAGATAATGGATATATAAATCATTAAAGCGAGAGGCCCTTGCGCATAGCCAGAGGACAGGTATTTATGAGTCTTGTAGGGCACTTACCACCAGCTATAGCTTGCCCATAACCCGAAGGTGTACCACAAAACCAGATGACTAAATTCTTCAGGTCATCGTAGGAGGTTCATAAATGGACGGGAAATAACTACTCGTGTGAGCTTCTGGTCTTAGTATCCAGTTCTAGTGAAATTGCTATCGCCGCACGCACGCAAAGTACGTTTGGATTTGCAGCTTGACTTGACAGCAGCTCATCGCCGTCATCGCTTACTATTGCCGATTGTTACCACCGCGTCGTAAAACGCGTGATTCCCGAAGTTGGCGCTATCAGAGCCCTTTCGGCCCGAATTCTATGTGGGTTGAGATACGTCCTATCTTATTCAAAAATAGATGCGTGGTATTATTTGACAGGTAGTTTGATTTTTATTTTAAATTCTAGTAGGGTTCCAATTTTTCTAATAGAACTTGGCAGAGCATTCCATATTGTCGCGTATCTTATGGAATAGAAGTTGGATCGTTGGCCTTTTCGAATTTAGGCATTTTTATAATATTTTTATTATTTCTAGTGTCTCGGGGCCGTTTTGATTTGTTAGTATAGTCATTCTGAGAATATATTGGTCGTGTGTGATTTTGAATAGAAAACTGAGAACATTTTGGAGTCTTCTGATCCAGATGGGTTGAAGACCATATCTTCTGTATATTTCCATTTATGAGCCTTGAATGACATCACATTTGGATAAGGAGCACTGTTCAAGCATCATGCCCGAAATTGACTTTTGATTATGTTTTTCTACAAAATTCCTTGAACGCACTCCTCACACAACATGTCCCCTTCCCAACCAAAACACGTGAAGGACAAAAGGCTAACTGTCTCGACCTGGTTTTCTGGAAAAAATCAGGTGGCATTGACGAAATTATTTAAATCCTCCGCTCTGTCGAAGTGATCATGGGGTGCTTATGTGGGACTACTCCTTATTCTTCGTTGGGCCTGCTATAGTGGAGAAACAGCGTAACGTTTGGCGAGGAAATTTCCAGCAGATGCGATCAGATTTAACACACCTCAACTGAAACTCAATGTTTTCGAGAACTGTGAACGAAGATTGGGAGTTCTTCCGGAATGCTCTTCTGCAACTCATGGAGAACCTATGCCCACTAACGAGTGTCCATCAGAGCAAGCGTCCTGGGTTACTAGAAAGCAACCTAAAAAGGGCAAAAAACAGGAAGCACAAATTGTGGAGAAATTATTGCGAGTCTAATGAAGTGGCTTATTTAACAAGTATAAAACACAGAGAAACAAACCGAGAAACCTTATCATTAAAACGCGACGAAAATTCGAGAAGACTTTGCTGCAAAAGCAACGCAGAATCTAAAGTTAGTCTACAGTTTCCTCCGCAGATGTACAAGGAATACGCATCAAAGCTTGATAATTAAGATTGCCGTGGGCATCGGAATTTCTGTAAACAGGGACGAAGCCGAGTACTTTTCACAGTTCTGCCGCTCAGTCTACACAAACGACGCAAGGTTCCTTCGTACCTCAGCAGATTACTTACCAACTGCAAGCATTAGCCACATACTATTCCCAGAATTTCTGCTTCGAAGGGAATAAAAGGAACTAAAAAAGTTGAAATTCCCAGAAACAGATGAGGTTTTACCCAAAATTCTGAAAGAACTTCCCAATGAACTTTCCGCACCTCTGTCAGTGCTCTTTCAAAAGTCATTTGACTTCAGAACAATTCCTATCAATTGGAATCTGGCACATATAATTTCCCTGTAAAAAAGTGGCAGCCGACGTCAGTGACAAACGACAGGCCCATAAGCTTCACATGCATCCTTGGCAAGGTTATGGAAAGGATCATCAAGAGCGAAGTGGTGAAATTCCTAGAGACTCATAATTTAGTATCAATCTGTCAACAGGAGTTCCGAAAGGAAGATTTTGCACAAAAAATTTGCTGTTATCTCTCCAGACGTGGACCCAAGCACTTGAAGATAGACAGGCGGTTCACATCACCTTCATTGACTTTAAAAAGGCCCTTGACACTGTGCCGTGACACTGACTTTTAAACAAGCAAGAAAGAATTGGAATCAGAGGTAGCCTCCTCAAGTGGATTGAAAACTTCCTCTTGGGTCGGCGTCAGGTTGTGTGCATCAGCCAAGAGAGGTCAAGTTTGCTGCGGGTGAGAGTGGGGTTCCTCAGAGTTCAGTAATAGGGCCAAAAGTGTTCCCAATATACATGAAACTTTTTCAGTGATCTGGATTGTGAAGCAGCAATGTTTGCCGATGACATGAAAACCTGGAATGTCATCCAGGGCCCTGCTGACGAAGATAAACTACAGATTAACTTAACTCGGTTGGAGGAGTGGTCGCATCATTGGCTTGTGTGGTTCCATGCCCATAAGTGTACAATGCTTCGCTAAGGCAACCCATCCGGATCGGCCGACAGAAGAAGCTACTTTCTCAACGGTAAAGCCTAAGACGACGTGGAAACCCAAATGGACCTTGTTTTGCTGACGAACACCACCTTAAAACCATCCTCTCACTGCTAGAAAGTTTGAAAAGCACAATGGCTGTGTTGCATGCCATCAGATGAGCCTTTTTGGATTTCCAGGTAGATCTCTTCGCTAAGACTTTTGGAACATTTGTTAGGCCATATTAGGAATATTATGTACAAGCCTGGAGACCCTGGACAATTCAAGACGAAAAGTGCCTTGAAAGAGCCACCAAAATGGTTAGGAGTCAAAGCTTCTTGCCATACCCAACCCACATATTGAATCATAATCCGTTCCCTTTTAGTCATATGCAAATGCGCGGTAATCTCCTGCAGACATTACGCATTGTGAAGGGATTGAATTGTTGCCTGAAATTCTCTGACTTCTTTGAATTTTCTCACACGACCCTTCTCTGAGGTCACCCGTTGAAATTGAGCGTCGAGCAGGCGAGACTGGATGTGGGCAAATTCTCCTTATCTATCAGCTAGTTTAAACCGTGGAATGCCCTCCCTGAGTACGTTGTGATGTCACCATCGCTGTAAAGCTTTAACAGGAACCTTGACAGTCCTATTTTATGATCGCCTTTGAAATTTTATAACTCACATGATTTCTCTGTATACCTCACTTTATTTCACGATACAAATGGGGTACTTAAAGGCCCATGACTATATCCCTAAAAAATTTAAGTCAATTGAATGAAATTGAATTATATTTAGAATTTAGAATTTAACTTGGTTAGCACCGGCAAGGCACTGTCTAAACAAATATAAGTAACGAAATAAAATTATGGCAATGTTGGCAGATAAAATGTAAAAATACTTAATAATGTAGACAGAACATGTCCTTTTAGGTCAACAGTTAGCGATGTGTTTATATTAATGGTGAACTAGAAAAAATAGGCAGTGAAAAAAACTCCTTCCTTAAAAATGGAGGCAGAGTTCAATAGGCCTTCATTTTTGAATAGAAGGGAGGAGAAAAAAACTGCTTAGGAAGATAAGGTCAGGTGGTAGAGTAAGGAAATACCGCAGTAGCATTTCAGAATGAGATAATGAAATGTTGAGATGGTGCATTCTTGATTACTTAGGTTTATGTAAAAAATTCTCCCGAAAATGCGTCAATGAACTTAAGTCCTCAGCATCTTAGGATCCAGAATTGAATTCTGATGATGGTAAGTATCCAACGAAACGGCAGCATTTTAGAATGTGGACCACCGAATGCGCACGTCGGAATGACGTCATCGTTTGGATGACTGGTGAGATAAGGAGACATCATGGTTCATTGGTGACTCTAGGTAGCAAAAAGATAGTTTCAAGAGGGTCAGTTAAAATTCCCGATGGTCCTTTATTCGAGTCATTGGGAAAGCTACTGGAAAAAGATGAGGAAATAAAAGGTTAATAGAATCAATGTTAACATAAATGTGCAGTCTTCGCTTGAATGCAGATAGTTTAGTTGACAACCTAATTTCGATTGACAAGTTATTCCAAAGGAAACTATACCTAGAAGCAAAGAAGAGAGAGCGTTTACACGTGGAGGATGCAGGGGGAGGTATAATTAGTGCAGAATTTCTTAAGTTATAAGGAAGACTAACGGAGCTAATGACAGAAAGCTTGGGAAGAGAATAGCTATTATTTAGTAGGAAAAGGAGACAAAAGCCTGCTTCCAGTCTACGGACCCAATGAAATATTAGCTTCGTTAGCTGGCATTTTGTTCTGTAGGACGTAGTTGAAAGATTCGGGAACATGAGTTTTTTTGTGAAATGTCTTTTGAGATTTTCAATTTTTGAACGACTAGATCCGTATTCTAGTGGTCTTAATCTGTCAGAGCAATGCGCCCTGATTGGCCCGAATGCACACCGGACTTCTGAATTGATGCTCAGAAATATTAAAACAACGAATTTTAGAACCATCCCTAATATAAAATGTATGCCAGAACTAGTCTGGAATACTGATCCTTTCCATTTAGCCTTCTGCACGCTAGTGAACAAAAGAAGATAGAATCAGTCAAGCACTTCTTTATTAAAAGATTTTTCTCTTCAGAAGACCGAAACCTTTCATACCAGAACGCTATGAGCTTACTAACCTTAAACCCGTTGTGGCTTTGCAGATTACAGAAAGGACTATTTTTACTGTTTAAAATTTTAAAAAGTCGTACCTTTAACTCCTTTACTACTTTGAGGCAGCTTGGCCACGCTCGGGGCCTCAGTCATTGTGATGTCTTTTTATTTCTTCCTCTGGCACACACATTTAGATACCGTCAGTTTTTTTCGGTAAACGCTATAGCAATCTGGAATATGCTACCAAAATTCAGCAAAGCTATCCTCTGTTTAAGAGAGCCGTCACTTTTTTTCTACATTGAAAACACCTTAAACGAATTTTGGATGCTGACTTGATGAAGCTCTTTCCCCTTCTGATGGCGTTCGTGTACTCTGAATCCTGTGCCAGGCTTCATGCTGAAAGCAATATTGCTGGCCCTGCAGTCCGTAATGGGCTAATTCCTCAGTCGACAGCGAGCAACCGTTCGTCGACACACCTTTAGCTGTTACAGGATACCAGATCAATAACACTGAAGGAAAAAATGACTACACCGTGCACCTGTGTAAACCCTTCCCCGTCCCGAACTTTAATTATTCGAAAAGCTGCAGTTTTTTCTAAAAACACTTGAAAGAACGATCAGTTTTTTTCACTGTCAGCTCGATCCTCTACTGTATATCTCTTTTGCTCTTGCAATAAGTACATAGATAAATAAATTAATGTAAAATCAATTTCCGTGCCGGTTGTGAGTGATGTACACCAGTGCTCCATTATTGGCCCATTAATTTTCTTAATCTATGCCAGTGATTGTGCGAATGAATTGGACAGCCCAGGTGTCATGTTTGCAGCCGACATCAAGATATGGCAACCAATCAGATGTAGTATTAAGGAACAGACATTACAAGAAAGAACTCAATCGCCTATCTGAGTTGTCCGATAAGTGGTAGATGAGGTAAAACTTTGAGAGATATGTCGCATTGTGGGTCACAATAAAAAAGCAATCGCGATGGGCAACTCCCATCAGTACTTTCTTGATGGAAGGTGCCTGAAAAATGAATTCGAACAGACGGTCCTAGGAATCACCTTTTTCGTCTTCCTTAAAGCCCTCAGCTCAATGTGTCAGGGCGGCCGAATGTCCGTCTAATTTAGAATTTATATTTGGTTAGCACCGGGAAGGTACTGTCTAAGCAAACATTAGTAACGAAATAAAGTTATGACAATGTGTGCAGATAAAATGTACAAATTCATAAATTGTCCTGCTATGTCAACAGTTAGCAATGTTTTAAAATTAATGGTGAACTAGAAAAAATAGGCAGTGAAAAAAAAACTCCTACCATGAAAATGGAGGCAGAGTTCAATAGGTCTTCATTTTCGAATAGAAGGTAGGAGAAAAAAACTGCTTAGGAAAAAATAGTCAGGTGGTAGAATAGGGTAATACTGCAGTAGCATTTCAGAATAAGATAATGAAACGTCGAGGTGATTCGTTCTTGATCACTTAGGCGTATGAAACAGAATCTCACGAAAATGCGTCAATGAACTTAAGTCCTCAGCATCATAGGATCCAGAATTGAATTCTGATGATGGTTAGTATCCAAAGAAACCGCAGCATTTAAGACTGTGGACCACCGAATTTGTACGTCCGAATGACGTCATCGTTTGGAGGACGGGTGATATAAGGAGACATTATAGTTCATGGGCGTCTCCAGGTAGCGTAAATATAGTTTCAAGAGGGTTACTCAAATTCCCGATGGTCCTTTCTCCGGAGTCATGGGAAAGCTACTGGGAAAAGATGAGGAAAATAAAAGGTTAATAGAATCAGTGTTAAGATAAATGTGCAGTCTTCGCTTGAATGCAGATAGACTAGTTAACGACCTAATTTCAATTGGCAAGTTATTCCAAAGAAAACGATACCTAGAAGCAAAGAAGAGAGAGCGTTTACACGTGGAGGATGCAGGGGGAGGTATAATTAGTTCAGAATTTCTTAGGTTATAAGGAAGACTAACGGGGGTAATGACAGAAAGCTTTGGGAGAGTTGAACTATTATTAAGACGAAAAAGGAGACAAAAAGCCTGCTTCAAGTCTCCTGACCCAAAGAAATTTTTAGCTTCGTTAGCTGGCATCTTGTTGAGTAGGAAGTAGTTAAAAAGAGTCGGATATAGGAGTTTTTTTGGTGAAATTTCTTTGACCATTTTCAATTTTTGAACGGCTAGATTCGTTCATCAAACCGAAGAAAGGACAGCAAAAATTCAAGAATGGGAAGTACAAACATACGATAAAGTCTTAATTTAATTTCAGGAAGGTAGAAATTATAAGAAATAAAGCCGCAAATCTGAGCAGCTTTGGCCCTAATTCTATCGGCATGAGGCGAAAAGATCTAATTTATTGGTGTAGCTTAAGCCCAAGTCCTTGATGGAGGAACATTCAATCATATGGCAACCTTCAAAGATAAGAGGTTGCGGCAGCCTTACAGGCCCAAAAACTCATGTAGCGACACTTAGTAGGTGAGAACTCCATTAGCCATGTGGAGCTCCAGGCCGAAAAGAGCGTCTAAGTCTGAATGAATTTGTTCTAGGCACCGTTCGGTTGTAGAGTTAGAGAAAGAATAAACGCATTTGAGATCATCAGCATAAATAAAAAGATTGAGAATGTTTAACTATCGATGAAATATCATTTATATACAGTAAGAACAACAAAGGACCTAATACGGTACCTTGAAGGACACCACTGACAATCGGGGTAGGACTTGAGTATGAGGACCCTACTAAAACTTTTTTTGTTTTCGATCATTTAGGTATGATCTAATAAAGTCAGTAAGGGGACTACGGAATCCTATAGCTTCTAGTTTAGCTAGACGTCGTTTATGAGGCACTTTATCGAATGCCTTACTAAGATCAAAAATAGATAACTACTACAGATAGATGATCATTACGAAGAGAGGTTAGTAGATTTAGAAAAAGACACGTGGCAGGTTTCACAAGAACGGTCCGGTAAGAAGCCGTGTTGGGAACAGTTGATAATTTTATTGCTTATGCAAAAATCCGTGATTTGTTATGCAATTAGTTTTTCGAAGAGTTTAGCAAGAGAGGGCGTTTTATGAACACCGCGATAGTTATGAATGTCCGAGCGGGAACAAGATTTAAAAACTGGTATTATAATAGAAGTTTTCCAATAATCGGGGAAGAAACCATTTACGAGAAATACTGAGTATAATTTGCTTAGTAAAGGTGGAAATCCCTTATTTGTTTAATAAGTGAGTTTGGAATGTTATCAGTTCCAACTGAATGTGAATTTTTTAGGTGAGCTATTTCTTTTTGAATACATGAAGGCGAGAAATCAATAGTTGTTAGAAGTGAATTTGAAAGCAGAGGAATTGTGGGAGTGGGGCTAGTTTCAGTGGTAAAGTGGTTGGCAAAAAACGAGTTTACAATTAAAAACTTTCGTAGATATCGATAAGGATATATTTGAAAAATAAACCGGAATTTTATTCGTTTACACATGGAATATTGAGTTCAGGCGTTGCGATTGTGGCTGAAAAATATTACAAACGGCTGGAAAGTGTCCAAAGGAAAGATATAAATTTGTTATCACAAAAATGCAGACTTGACGCTCTTGACCTTTTCCCTCTTGAGTACAGGCAGAGTTGAGGCAATCTCATACAAACATTCCAGCTCTTAAGGAATCAGGACTGTGCTCTTCACTTCGAAAACGTTTTTCATTGGCCATGACAACTAACCTACATGGGGATTCTCTCAAATGTTGAGGAACCTTATCACACCTGGGTATTCGTCGCCACTTTTTTTCGCATCGTGATATCAGTGCCTGGAATGGACTCCCTGAGGACGTTAAACGGCTGGACACGACAGACGCTTTCAAACACAAACTGGATTTATATTTGCTTGAAAAATACCGTTCATTCTTACAGGAAGACACTGCTACTTCATACCAAAGCTTTGCACATACATACAGATGATAATGATGTCTATTATTTGACAAATGTAATCATCGGTCCTTCAGGATGACTTTGACTAGAGTCCAATGTTCGAAAACCCTCTTTTCTACGTGAATATATTACTCTCTATTTTGCAGTAACATATATTTCAACTGCAATGTTGTAGGTACCATTTTTTAATAGGGTCTTCAAAGCCAATGCCTATTTACCTTAAATGTAATGAAATACACTGAACTTATTTCCTACAGTATATAGAAATCGACAAGCGGCGCACGGATTGGAACCGAAATTGCGCAAAGTGCAACTAATTTATGCAAGGGCTTATTTGGACCTGCACAATTAATATGGTTCAGTAAAAAACCTTTTTAAACTGCAAATTTATAGAAAATTCACTGTTACGACTAAGAAATATGGTAATACTTAACGCTTTGCTTATCTTTGTAACTTGTTCCGCGTGTCCTTAAGCTTCACCTGCGAAATTTCAAAACTGTCCATAGTAAAACCCGTCTTTATAATATGTACCGCGGTTCGCTAAGATCCACGGCTAGGAAGGTTTCCAACTGACGAGCTAAATCGGTCTTCCCTGGAGAGAGAGAGTCAGGTTTTGATGGCTCTTTCGTACCGTAGTCTCTATATTATTTCCACTCAGTTTGGACCCAAACACCTTGTTTTTATTGATTTTGGCTCATTTTTTGGCAGAGAGGGCGCGTGTGATAAGCTTGCACCGACAGTTAAACCTTTTTGATTCCTTGCAATCGTTCTTACTTTCAGTCTTCTCGAGTGCGTATTATACCAGATTCAAGTGGGTGTGCAAGAAAAGAGGGCAGCAGATGCTGCACAAGTCAACTTTCACACCACACTAATTCAAGAGCAAGTCACTGTTCCTGGGTCTTCTCTGCTATGAGGCACACAGTAAAAATCCTTGCTCGTGACTGTCAAATTGCTCAGTTTTTATTATAACAACATTTTTTTTAGCTGACGAAAGAAGTCTCCTCTGAAAAATGTAGTTTTACTCATGAATTTTGAAGCTGGTTATACCAAACCGTCGTCTGCCAATGGGTTGGTATAACCAGCTTCACAATTCACGAGTAAACCCTGAGTTTTACGACGAGCGTTCTTTCCACATTAATCATCTCGTAATATATACTACGTGGATTATTCAACATTGTTTATTTAATTTCAGCTGCATTGCATTTAAATAAATAAAAAGGTTCATTGATTTGGCACTGCTTGGGCACCGTCAAATCCTTAGAACACAGGAAAAAACCTAAAACAAACTCCTATTTTCATTAAACACTTTTGCTTTGGTTTGTTTGTTTGCTTAAATAGCAGTGTTGAAATGAAGAGTTTGTTTTAAGTAAACAATCCTGTTTTCCAAGGTTTATAAATAGCAAAATTCGAAGTTAAAACAGCTATACATAATGGGGAAGAATGTATCAGGAAGCATGGAACGGACTCCCTGACGAGGTGGTCCTTTCAGAAACTGTTGACACATTTAAATTCAAACTAGATACTCATTTTCTGAGAAACTATTGTCAATAAAATGAAGATTGTGTAAACAGTGGCAGGTTGCGCCTGGCCCACACATATCGATGACCCTACATTTTCATTTGTCAGATATATCACTGTAAACGTTTGTACTATTGAAATTTTTGCATGTGAATAGGGAGCTCAAGGGCGAAAGCCTACTTCCCTCAATAAAGTGACTTAAAGTGACTTAATAATGGTAAGAGTCAAGACTAGTCTGTTATTGACGTTCGAGAGTATTCATTCGACAGAGGTAGAAACGTCTGCGTTCGATTCGAAGGGAAAGGTACTTCCAATCACATGCGAGCGCAGTCGATTCCGGTGTAGCGTCTGCCAACTAATTAGACTTATTTGACTGATTGCTAAAAAAAGGTAGAAAAGAAATGGAGCAGGAAGAGTTCAACAGTAAGAAACTTTCAATGCAGTCCTACAGTCTTCATATTTGTATTATATAACATAGCGTTGATTATGTTTAGTCAAGCTGTATGAAACAGCTAGTAACATTCGTTTAAAAAAGCTATATCAAAACCTAGGCGTGCGGCTGGTTGCGCATTCGAATAACGTAGAGGATAAATGATTTTAAAAACGGAATAAACATACTACTAACAGACTGAGTTAAAAAAATAATAAGTTTTGCTATTTAGTTTTAAAGCAAATTGTTTGACCATCATAAAAGTATATATAAAAATAAAGATGCTATCCAAAAACATTTGAAAATGTAAAATTATCATAATGTTTTTAATAAGTTTTAACAAAAGAAAAAAAGCTGCTTTTAGCTAATGGGAATATAAATCATTAAATTAAGAACCTTTGCGCAAAGCCAGAGGATAGGTAATAATGAGTCTTGTAGGTCACTAACCTCCAGCTATAGCTTGCTCATAACTAGATGGTGAACCACGTAACCAGATCTCATCTCTGTGTGCATTGCAGGTCGTCGTAAGAGGTTCATAAAGGGCCACAAATAACTATTCGTGCGAGCTTATGGCCTTATTTGGCTATCGCAGTCATCGGAAGTGCACGCAAAGTACATTTTGATTTGCTTGACCTCTAGTGCACATATGGCAGCTAATCGGGAGGACGCGTTGTAAAACAAGTGATTCCCGAATTCTATTTTAAAGAACTGAGTTAAAAAATGTCCTATCGTATTCAAAAATAGACGTGTGGTATTATTTAACAGTTATTGTTTGATTTTACTTTAAATTCTTACTTAAGGTTTCATTCTTTTATGGGAACCACTAGTGCCAGTTAAAGTGATCCACGTTGCTGGATGACAAAGTCCTATGATGACTTATTGCTGTGGACTGCTCGTTCATGTATTTATTTTTTTGTCAAAAAGAGTGAAGGCCTTATACACTCACTACAGTGGCTTTAAGTCACTTAAAGTAACTTTATTTGGGGAAGCAGGCTTTCACCATTGAGCTGCCTTTGAGCATAAAAAATCGCAATAAAATCATCTTTTACAAAAATAAGTTGATAAGTGTAAATTTGTCCTTATCGGAAGGTGTGAGTGAGGTGAAAACTCCGCCACTGACAAAATGTTGATTATATGAACAGAAGTTTGTCCACATATGAGTATTTAGCTTGCATTTAAATGTTTCAACAGTATCTGAGTGGACTTCTAAATCAGGTATCCGTTCCATGCTCTAGTAACCGTATGCGACAAAGCGTTCCATCAGACGTCCGTATAATAGTAATCATTGTATTTAATGCTGGTTTACAGGCAATATCAGATAAAATATGTTGTGGAGATAAAATTGGCAGAAAAACTCTCCTGAAAGTATATTGTTATAAGTGTTTTGGACAAAATCCCTTGATATATCATTGGTTTCTAGATATTTCTTCATTATTCTCTGCAAAGTCAATCTTCGAAGTCACGTTTTCATCTCCTTCTTTTCAAATATCCTCGCCAACTCTTAACAACCTTGATACTTTCCTCCAATTTCGCAACCCTGGTAACAGTCTCCGGGATCTGTTTATGGTCGTGGCGGGTTATGATGTTTTTACCTCTTTGTTGGTGGACTATGCAGTCAACAAGGTCGCACCTCGGTGATGATCTCGTCACCTCTACTTTTCCCTCTTCGTTTCAACCCTGTCGTCTACGATGAATTCCTCCCCTCTCACCTCCCTGATGGTTATGAACAGTAGCCATGGCTGTTATATTATCCCTCACCTGACAAGGAGCGTTCTTAACCTTCAGAAGTTTTCAGCAGCATCTAAGTACTATACCATTGCATCTTACCAATCCCATGAACTCTAGCTATTAATGTTTTTAGAGAAGCAGTTTTTTCTCGTAGTTTCTTTTTTTAAATTGGTGGCTTGTCAAACTCCAACCCCAATTTAATCACAGGAGATTTTTCACTGCTTCTTTTCTAGTTCAACGTATATTCCAAAGATTGTTGACTATTTTTTAAAATGTGAATCGTTCTGAATCATTTATGCCTACCATACTACTCATTTCTGCTGTTCATATGACTGCTCACGTAGTGCAGCAATTATCCAATTTGTATTTATTTATACTGCGATACGAAGTTTTTAATGATCGGCTCCTTCGGGGCCTTAAATATGCAATTTATTTATTTGCTATACGATCTGCATGTGGTGATAGATTGAGCTTATTTGTATGAATCAGACCTAGGTCCTTTATAGTAGAGCATTCAGAGAGTGGGCTATTTTGAAAGCAAATGTGGCCAGGAAGCTCGAAACGGTCAAAACACATGAAAATGCTCTTGTACGAAGAAAACCCTATCTATCACTTTGAACTCGATTGTGACAGCGTAAATAGAGCAGAGGTTATTTTATCAACGCAAATATTTGCGGTGTCCTTAGAATATGAATAAACATACTTAATATCAGCGGCATAAATAAACATTTGCAAATTTCTGATTTCTGTTGGAATATCGTTTATATACAGAAGGAAATGCAGTGGGCCTAGAACCGTACCTAGGATTACACCACTTGTGCTGAGTGAGTTGTCAAGTAGCTATTACAGACTATGATTTTCTGATAGTGGTTGGATAGGTTGGACCCGATGAAGTTAAGTAGAGGAGGCCGGATGCCAAAAGCTTCCACTTTTTTAAAAGGCTTCTATATGGCACCTTTTTGAAGGCTTTACTTAGGTCAAAATAGATAACTACCACTGACTTGTGTGCATTACGAAGGAAAGTGATAAGCTAAAGAAAGGTTAAGTGAGAAGTTGCAAACGACCTTTCAAATAAAATTCAGGCTGAATAGAGCTCAGAAGCTCATTAAGTAGAACAAATTCAAAAAATTCATTAAAAATTACCTTTTCACGATGTTTTGCTAGGGATGGGGTTCATGCACGCCCCAATAGTTGTTAACATCAGATCGGGATCAAGACTTGAAAACTGGAAGGAAGCTCAAAGTTTTCCATGTTTCTGAGAAAAAAGGCCCTCAAATTATAAACGGAGAATAAATGACAAGGCAAGCAGGGGGACTGATGCCTGTTTGATAATTGAGGTCGGGAAACCATTCGTTCCCGAACAATTTGAATATTTTAGATGACTTAAATGTTTCTTAATTAGCTCCGAAGAAACGTCGATTGTGTTGAGTATTCTGTAGGAAAGCGGAGGACAAAGGGAATATGTTCGGACTCAGTAGTAAGGTGTTTCGCAAAGAGTGCACTTAAAAAATTCTGCCTGGTCATTGTCATCAATGAGGGCTATTTTCTTGTCATTTAGCAATGGGGAATATCGTGAACAAGCTAAGAGGAAGCCCCATGACGGAAGTTTTAGCAACCGATATGACAGGGTTCGAATCACTGAGAGCAAGTGATTCTTTTTGATTGTTTCGCTATTTATGCATATTTGAGGCCAGATCAAAAATTTATGTGATTCTGAGATGTACTGATAAAGAACTAGTAGAAGAGCCATGGAGTTTTATTTTATTTATTTATTGACAGTTTCCAGGCAAGGTCAAAAAATAAATATAGTAAAGGGTCAGGCTGGCACTGAAAAAAACTGCTGATCATTGTTTTAGGTGTTTTCAGGAAAAAAAAACTGCAGCTTATTGAGTAATTAAAGTTCAGGACAGGGACGCGTTAACATAGGGGCCGGTGTTACGGATCCGGTATTCTGCACCAGCAGGTATGTCGGCAAGCGGCTGTTCGCTGTCGACTGAGAAATAAGCCAATTGAGGTCTACAGAGCCAGCAATATTGCCCTCAGCATGAAGTCCGGCACAGGATTCAGAGTCCGTGAACGCCATCAAAACCTAAAAGAGCTCTCACAGAGTCAGGACCTAAAAGTTTTGGAAGGTGTCCTGAATGTAGAAAACAAGTGACAGCTAGCGTGAACAAGGGATAGCTTTGCAGAATTTTGATACTTCTGGGTAGCTTATTCGAGATTGCTATAGCGTTTACCGAAAAAATGTTGGTATTTAACTGTGCGTGCCAAAGGAAGAAATAAAAATACATCTCGATGACTGGTGCGCCGAGAGTGGTCGAGTAGCCTCAGAGATATAAGGGGGTTAAATGTACGACTGTTTACAAGTTTAAACAATACAAATAGTCTCTTCTGTAATTTGCGAGGCCACAGCGGGTCAAGGCTTGTATGCTCACAGCGTTGTTGTTAGGACAGGTTTCGGTGTTCTGAAAAGAAAACTCTTTTTGTAAAGAAGTGCTGGACTGATTCTATCTTCTTTCGTTCACTAGCGTGCAGAAAACTAAATAGAAACGAGCAGTATTCCAGACTAGGCCTGACATACCTTTTTTAGAGGCTGATTCTTATGTTGATGGTTTTAAAATTTCTGCGAATAAACCCAGTAGTTTGGCGTGCTTTAAGGACACAGTGCTCTGACAGATTAAGACTACTAGAATATGATATGCCCAGATCCTTTATAACTCCGGGCACATTTAGGTCGTGACCATCTATGCTTAGGTGGGGCTGATGGTTGTCGCCAATAACCATTACGGAGTACTTGTGTCAAGAAAGTGATAAGCGCCATGTTTGACACCACTGAGCGAAGGCCCGACGATCCTTTTTGGAGAGCTCAAGCACGATCTGGCGATCAACCAGTTTATATCGATAGGCAACTTTTTAATCGTCAGCGTACATAAAGGGCATACCATACTGAAAAAAATCAGGAACATCGTTGACAAAGAGGCAAAATAGAAGCGGGCCGAGCACGCAGCCCTGCATAACTCCGCTCCTCACATGCGTGGGGTTGGAGAAAACATCAGAAATTTTAACCCGTTGTGTGCAAGCATTCAAATAGGAGGATATTAATTTCAGAATCTTGTTAACTATGCCGAAGGAGGCAAGTTTCAGCAGTAGGAGATCATGGTCAACACGAGCAATAGCCTTCGTGAAATCGAAGTAAACGGTGTAAATTGCAAAACCAATGTCTCTAGATTGTAGCACATGATCAAAGAAAGAGAGCTGGCAAGTGTCACAAGACCTTTTTTCGAGAAAACCATGCTGAGCCGCATTAAGTAGGTTATTCTCTCTTAGGTGACGCGTCATCTTGTCTTTGATCAAGGTCTTAAAGATCTTCGAGACTGTTGGTAGTGTATTTATTGGCCTTAAGTCGTCAAATGACGTAGGTCGGCCGTGTTTGGGAATAAGCAGTAGGTGCGATTTCTTCCATTAAATAGGGAAATTTTCACTTTCGAGAGCGCGATTATATATCTTTTACAGAAGGAACGAAAATATATCGTTTGCATCCGCCTTAAGAACGCTGGCCGGGACGCCATCTGGTCCAGGACTGTAAGATTGAAGAAAATGCCGAATCGCTACGGTCACGTCCCAGAGGGTAAAAGTTTTGGTTTCGAGGACGTTACCGGTCAAAAACCGGATGTTAGGAAAGGAAGCAACAGTATGTTTACTAAAAGTTCTAGACAAGAAATCATTGAAGCTATTAGCAGTCAATTTAGCATCAGCTATAGGGTTTCCTAAGATGTCTCGAAGTACGGGGTGCTGCGTTTTTCTCTCCACTTTTACTGTGCTCGAAAATAGCTTCGCAACATTCATCGAAGGGTTTTCGGCAAAGTTAAACTCATCAGCTTGTCGTTTTTCGTCAGAAAGCCTCTTAGCCTCTTCGAAGATTTGCTGGATCAAGGGCAGGACGGAATTGTCGTTTTGTAGATGAAAATGACGGGAGAGTCTACGCAGTCTACGGCGGAATGATAAGGGAGGTAGACTTCATCATTGACATTAATTATTTTTTCACGGGAAACAAAACGAGAAATGATTGGACCTAGAACTTGGTGAAAAGTATAAGTACAAACATTCACATCCGAACGTACAAAGAAGTTAATCCAATCGCGGGAATTTAAATTAATAAATAAATAAATAAATTTTATATTTAAGGCCCAGAAAGCCCCATCATTACAAACTTAGTACCATGGTTTAAATAATTACAAAGTGGATAATTGTTGCACTATGTGAGCATCGATATGAACTGCAGAAATGAGTAGTATGGTAAAAATATCCGATTCAAAAAGATTTGCCATTTTTAAAACAAAAGTCAACAATCTTTGGCATATACGGTGAACTGGAAAAGAAGCAGTAAAAAAAACTCCTAGGGTTAAATCGGAGGCGGAGTTCGGCGAGCCGCCAATTTAAAAGAAATAGGAGAAAAAACTGCGTCACTAAAAAATTAATAGCTCAATGCAATGGGATAGTATTATGAATTTGCTGACTACGTATGAGGGTTCGGGACGCTCCTTGTCGGGTGAGAGATAATAAAGCAGTCATAGCTACTGTTTATAAACACCAGTGGAGGTGAGAAAGGACGAACGCATCGTAGACAACATGGTCGAAACGAAGAGGGGACAGTTGAGGTCAAGAGATCATCATCGAGATGCGACCTTGCTGACTGTATAGTCCATAATATAGCAGTCATAGCTACTGTTTATAAACACCAGTGGAGGTGAGAGAGGACGAACTCATCGTAGACAACATGGTCGAAACGAAGACGGGACAGTAGAGGTCACGAGATTATCATCGAGATGCGAACTTGCTGACTGTATAGTCCATCAACAAAGAGGCGAAACCATCAGAACCCACCTCGATCATCAACAGAACCTGGACACTACCGTCAGGGTTGCAATTCGGAGGTAGGTATGAAGTTTTTCAAGAGTTGGCAATGCTAGTTTAAAAGGAGGGGAAGAAAAAGGAAATGCAAAGATTGACCCTGCAGAGGATGATCGAAATATAATAAGAGACCAATATAATATCAAGGGAGCTGCCTCAAATACCAGGAGGACCCTTTTCGAAATCCAAAAGTTGCGAGTTTGGGAAGGAAACAGAAAATAAGGACTTTATATCTTCCGAAGTTAAATGTTTGCGTAATTTGGTTTTGAAAATAGCTAATGTAGACGACAACCTAATTTGCAGTGGTTGATTACTCAATATTTTTATTTTATTTTATTTATTTATTGCCAGTTTACAGGCAAGGTCAAACAGTAGAGGGTAAAGCTGACAGTGAAAAAAACTCCTGATCGTTGTTTCAGGTGTTTTCAGGAGAAAAAACTGCAGCTTATTGAGTAATTAAAGTTCTGGACAGGGACGCGTTAACACAGGTGCCCCGTGAAGAACCTCTCCATTCAGTGTTACGGATCCGATATTCTGCAACAGCAGGTATTTCGGCGAGCGGCTGTTCACTGTCGACTGAGAAATAAGCCGATTGAGGTCTGCAGAGCCAGTAATATTGCCCTCAGCATGAAGACCGGCACAGGATTCAGAGTCGTTGAACGCCATCAGAACAGAAGAGAGCTTCAACAGAGTCAGCACCCAAACGTTTTGGAAGGTGTCCTAAATGTAGAAAACTAGGGACAGTTCGCGTAAACAAGTGATAGCTTTGCTGAATTTTGATACTTCTAGGAAACTTATTCCAGATTGCTATAGCGTTTACCGAAAAAAACTGTCAGTATCTAACTGTGCGTGCCAAAGGAAGAAATAAAAATACATCTCGATGACTGGTGCGCCGAGAGTGGTGGAGGTGCCTCAGAGATGTAATGGGGTTAAATGTACGACTGTTTAGTAGTTTAAACAGTAAATATAGTCTTTTCTGTAATCTGCGAAGCCACAGCGGGTCAAGGCTTGTAAGCTCACAGCGTTAGTGATAGGACAGGTTTTGGTGATCTGAATAGAAAACTCTTTTTGTAAAGAAGTGCTGGACTGAATCTATCTTCTTTCGTTCACTAGCGTGCAGAAGACTAAATAGAAACGAGCAATATTCCAGACTAGGCCTGACATACATTTTTATAGAGGCTGATTCTAATTTTGACGGTTTTTGAAAATTTCTGAGAATAAACCCAGTAGTTTGGCGTGCTTTCGAGACAATCAGGGCGCAGTGCTCTGACAGATTAAGACAACTAGAGTATGATATGCCCAGATCCTTTATAAGTCGGGGCACGTTTAGATCGTGACCGTCTATGCTTAGATGGGGCTGATGGTTGTCGCCAATAACCATAACGGAGCACTTTTGCCAAGAAATTGAGAGGCGCCATGTGCGACACCACTGAGCAAAGGCCTGAAGATCCGTTTTCAAGAGCTCAAGCACGATATTAAATAAATAAATAAATAAATTAGTTGTATATTTAAGGCCCAGAGGGCCCCATCATTACAAACTTAGTATCATGGTTTAAATAAATACAAAGTGGATAATTGCTGCACTATGTGAGCATCCATATGAACAGCAGAAATGAGTAGTATGGTAAAACATATCCGATTCAAAAAGATTTGCCATTTATAAAACAAAAGTTAACAATCGTTGGCATATACGGTTAACTCGAAAAGAAGCAAGGAAAAAAAATATCCTAGGGTTAAATCGGAGGCGGAGTTCGGCGAGCCGCCAATTTAAAAAAAAAGGAGAAAAAAACTGCTTCACTAAAAAATTAATAGCTTAATGCAATGGGATAGTATTATGATGTTGCTGACTGCGTATGAGGGTTCGGGACGCTCCTTGTCGGGTGAGAGGTAATATAGCAGTCAGAGCTACTGTTTATAAACACCAGTGGAGGTGAGAGAGGACGAACTCATCGTAGACAACATGGTCGAAACGAAGAGGGGACAGTAGAGGTCACGAGATCATCATCGAGATGCGACCTTGCTGACTGTATAGTCCATCACCAAAGAGGCGAAACCATCAGAACCCACTTCGATCATCAACAGATCCTGGAGACTATCGTCAGGGTTGCAAATTCGAAGGAAAGTATCAAGGTTGTCAAGAGTTGGCAATGCGATCAACCGGTTTATATCGATAGGCAACTTCCTAAGATACTGAAAACAATTAGGAACATCGTTGACAAAGAGGCAAAATAGAAGCGGGCCGAGCACGCTGCCCTGAATAACTCCGCTCCTCACATGCGTGGGTTGGAGATAGCATCAGAAATTTTAACACGTTGTGCACGAGCGTTCAAATAGGAGGATATTAAGTTCAAAAGCTTGTTTCCTATGCCGAAGGAGGCAAGTTTAAGCAGTAGGAGATCATGGTCAACACGATCAAAAGCCTTAGTGAAATCGAAGTAAACGGTGTAAATTGCAAAACCGCTGTCTCTTGATTGTAGCACATGATCAAAGAAAGAGAGCTGGCAAGTGTCACAAGACCTTTTTTCGAGAAAACCATGCTGAGCCGCATTAAGTAGGTTATTTTCTCTTAGGTGACACATTATCTTTTCTTTGATCAAGGACTCGAAGATGTTTGAGACTGCTGGTAGTGTATTTATTGGTCTAAAGTCGTCAAATGACGTATTTGGAGCATATTTGGAGGCAAAAAACTGAGACTGGTTAGTTGTGGAGCTAAGGGGTGGTGAAATGATCATGGAGGAATAACGAGTGGCATAGGGTCGATTAACCGGAGTGAGAGCGTTAATTCGTCGGAGATTTGGGCTAGATTTAACGCGAAACAGGAAGCAGAGACCAGCTTCGAGTCTTCTAACCCACAGAAGTTTAATGTTTGCTTACTAGCATCGTTCCGTATAAGAGATACTGGATCCAGGAAGAGAAAATAGTCTTCGAGTAAAAACCCTCTGAACCTTTTCAATCTTACTGCGGTCAGAGGCGTTCATCAGCCCAAATAGGGGATGGCAGATATCGAGGATAGGAAGAACAAACATGCGGTATAGGTTTAACTTTATTTCCGGAAGGAAGAAATTATGTGATATAAAACAACATATCTGTGCAGCCTTTGCAGAAATTCGATCTGCATAAGCGATAATGCTAGCTTATTCGTGTAACTTAGACCTAAGTCTTCTATGGTTGATCGTTCTAAAAGTGTACTATTTTAAAATACTAGGGGTCCAGGAAGCTTTGCAGGGCCAAAACACATGAAACTGCTCTTGGATGGAGAAAATTCCATCTGCCAAGAACAGCTTCAACGTGAGAGCATAAGTAGATCAGTGTTGATTTTGTCAACGCAACTATTAGCAGTGTCTTTAGAAAATGAATAAATGCACTATAGATCGTTAGCGTAAACGAAAGTTTGTGAATTTGTGAGTAAATTTGAAATTTCGTTAATGTACAGAATGAAGAGAAGGTGACCTAGAATCGTGCCTTGAAAAACGCCACTCGTGATCGGCTGAGGCGTCGAATAGCCTTTACCTACTAAGACCTTCTGGCTGCGGTTAGACAAGTAGGAACCAATGAAGTCAAGGAGAGGAGGCCGGATGCCGAGGGCTTCCAGTTTCACTAGAAGACGTTTGTGCTGTACCTTGTCGAAGGCTTTGCTCAGGTCAAAGTAGATTACCACCACTGACTGTTGCTCGTTACGAAGGGAATTGACGAGGTTAAGAAAAGCTAAGTGACACACTTCGCATGATCTCCCAGGTAGAAAACCATATTTCGAGTCGCTTTAAAGCTTATTTAGTAGGCAAAAGTCGAGAATTTGATTAAAAATAGTTTTTTCAAGACGTTTTGCCAGAGCCGGGGTTTTGTGAACGCCTCGATAATTATTTACGTCCGAACGAGATCCCGACTTGAAGACAGGAAGAATAATAGATGTCTTCCATGAGTCAGGAAAGAATCCGTTTAAAAGATAAACTGAGAATACATGGCTAAGCAATCGGGGAAAACTCGGCACTCTCTTAATAACTGAGTTTGGAATACCGTCAGTTCCCGAAGAGTGCGAGTTTTTCAGACGAATTATTTGCTAACGAATTATTTCTAAGAAGAAATCAATAGTGCTGATAACATTCAATGAGGATGCCTGAAACGTCGGAACCGGTTCAGATTCCATCGTAAGATGATTTGCAAAGAACGCACTAAACAGTTGTGCCTTGTCAGAGTCTTCCAGAACGACGTTCTTGACTTCATTTAGTAATGTAGGAATTTCATAATCTCGTTTAAGTCACTTTATTGAGGGAATTAGGCTTTCGCCCTTGAGCTCCCTATTCATATGCAAAAATGTCAATAGTATAAATGTTTACAGTGATATATCTGACAAATGAAAATGTAGGGTCATCGATATGTGTGGGCCAGGCGCAACCTGCCACTGTTAACACAATCTTCATTATATTGACAATAGTTTCTCAGAAAATGAGTATCTAGTTTGAATTTAAATGCATCAAAAGTTTCTGAAAGGACAACATCCTCAGGGAGTCCATTCCATGCTCCAACGACCCTCTGCGAAAAGGCGTTCCGACGGACTTCCGTGTGGACAAACTTCCTCTGCAGTTTAAAGGGATGACCCCGCAGATGTTCCGTCCCAGCCAATTCGAAGAATTCACCAAATTCTAGGGCACAATTGCGGCCTCTGACAATCCGGTAGGTTTGGATGAGGTCACCGCGTAGTTGCCTGTAATTTAGAGGAAACAAATCAAGTTCAACCAGTCTGGCTTCGTAAGGCAGATTACTAAGATTCTTGACCCTCTTCGTAGCCCTCGCCTGCACTCGTTCCAGCTGTAGATAATCCTTCTTAAACCACGGACGCCAGGCCTGGATGGCATATTCCAAGTGAGATCGAACAAATACCCCGTAGGTTTTTCGGAAGAGTTCCTTATCAATCTGCACAAACCCACGTCTGAGCGCAAATAAGACCTGTGTAGCGCGTTTTGCTGCCTTTAAACACTGTGAAGATGGTTTAAGTAAGGAGTGTATTAGAACACCGAGGTCCTTCTGTTCCTCAACAATTGAAAGGGGCTGCCCATTGAGAACGTATTGGTAGGAATCATCCTCCTCACTGGTCCTTCTGGTACGCAGTCTTAGGACCACAGCCTTCCCAACGTTAAAATTTAAGAGCCAACGAGCCGACCAGCTGCTAAGACGGTTGAGATCCTCTTGAAGTGCGTGCCTATCGAAATCAGATCTGATGACCCTCCACGTTTAGAAGAGGATCGACGGCGGAACAGTTGAGCAACAGATTTTGCAGAGTTTGGCTCACTGAGTGCGCAAGATTCCCTCTGTCTGTCACGTGCAAGACGAATCTTAGAGGCTAATTCAAAAATCTCTGCGATCCTTAGATGTACAGATAATGAGCTAGTTTATTGATCTTTCAACTGCTTCTTCAATTTCTTTAGTCGTGGCAAACGAAAGTGAGGACCGGAGGATTCCGAGACGTAGGGCTTGACTATTTTGGTTGGCACAAGCTCCAGGATGTTATTTGAAACGACTGACACGAAGTCACAAAGACTTGCTGCGTCGTTCATGGAGGAGAGATTCTGCCAGTCCACTGAGTCCAAAAAGTTACTAATTAAGCTCATATTTGCGAGGTCAAAAGCATGATAGGTACGAACGGCACTAACTTTTTTCGATGAAACAATCGGAAGGCAACATTGAATTAGTGTTTGGTCACTTTGGAAGAGACCCTGCTTAAAATCAACGAAGAGGGGAGCAATGTCGTTTGTGAAAATCAGGTCTAAAATATGCTTGTCTCTCGTTGAAGAACGGACAAGCTGGGATCAATTATAATTATTAATGGTATCGAGGAAAGGCTGAAATCTGGGTGGACAAACGTTTGAAATCCAGTCAATTTCAGGAAAATTAAAGTCCCCAGCGATTATTTTAATGTTAAAATTGGACTTCGAAATCAATTTAAAAATTTCACAAAGTTTTGCATCATCATCGGATGATGAATTAGGCGGGTTGTAAATACATCCGAGTATCGCCTTTTGCCGGGCTGACAGGAAAATGGAAGCGAAGCATTAATAACCAGAGAATGACGTTACATCTAGATAAAAATGGGAAGTGCTTAAATTAAGATTTAATATAGAGAAGACAACCACCACCACGCTTACTAATGCGGTCTTGACGGTAGAGATCATACTGGTCTATGACAAACAAAGAGTTGGAAATTAAGGGATGGATCCAAGATTCAGTTACACATGAAAAAATATCGGGCATTAACTCGAAAGCAATGGCTCTCAGTTGGGCCATCTTATTTAAAACAGATCTAGCATTAAGTAATATGACATCTAGCGTAGTTCGAGTATCCAAACTAGGGTTATCGTTACTTATAAAAAAGGAAGACTTGGTGGTGGGGAAGTAAACTGTAGATAGGAAGGTGCTGGC
Source organism: Schistocephalus solidus (assembly GCA_017591395.1). NCBI lineage: Eukaryota > Metazoa > Platyhelminthes > Cestoda > Diphyllobothriidea > Diphyllobothriidae > Schistocephalus > Schistocephalus solidus. The sequence continues at coordinate 29,024 of WEDG01008560.1, forward strand.
GGAAAATAAAATGGCTGCTGTCTACAATTAGCTAAGCTGTTACTGCTAACTTATTAGGATTATTGTAGAGAAACATATTTGGGTGGTATCCATTGAGAGGAAGGCTATTTTCCGCGTTAGCGAAAATATGATGCCTTAAAATAGGATTTTGAGGAATACGGGAATAATATGGGGGGAGAATAAGATTTGAAAACGGAACAAATTGTTTTGGAAAACTGGTACCATAAGGGGTAGGGTTAAGTAACGGGGCAGCCTGAAAAGATAATTGGTTGGGATAATTGCTAAGGAACTTTTGGGTATGTATGGTAGATGCTGGACGGTTAGGAGGTTTCCCAACTTTAATAACGTTTTTTTTGGAACTTAAGTTTGGAGCATCCTTTGACTTGCCCAGGTTTTTGATAAGTTTATTAGATTGGACAGCTGAGACCGGAGTGGATAGCGTGGAATGGGAACGAGGTGGAATTGACCCAGTTTTGTTGACTAAGTCAACAGTAGGAATACAAGGAAAACTACGTTGAAACGGAGAAGCAGTCGGTCTTGGCACTTTAAACGGAGTTACTGACGTAAAAGGTGGGCTAATGACATGGCTGATAGCTACTGCGTTTGAAATTCCTATTCGCGAGGAAGAAGGCGTTAATGGATTCGTTGAAAGAAGAGCGGGAGTTGAAGTTAAGGAGGTTTTTGAACCGGGCACTATAGGAGATTGCTGTATCGTCTCGTTATGGTTTGCATAGCCATGACCAGACTTATGGACAATGGATTGAGAGGCCGAAGACCTATGCAAGAGGGGAGACACATTCCTTTGCTCCAACTGTGTAAGATCCCGACAAAGGAAACATTTTGCAACCTCTGTTTCACTGGCAACCAAATGGACGAGAGAATCCAGACGCTGAAATTCCTGAGAGGGAAGAGCAGAGATGTCGCCGTCGAATAAGTTCCCCAGTATAGAGAAAACTGATCCAAACTTAAACATTAAATCATTACAATTTTGTAAAGCACAGAGATCAAGGTGCTTAGCTTTAACGATTGGTTGCATATGCATATCACTGCTGTGACTACTTGATGCAACCAAGCAACGCTTCGGTGCAATGGCTGAGAGCTTGCGACAAACTGAGATTTTCGTTCTCATTTTTGCTAGGAGGCTTTAATTCGGTCAAACTTAGGGAAAAAGCAGGCGAATATATTCTGCGACAAATGTTTTTTCCAAAATTTTAACTAAGGACCTTTATACGTGCTTGAGAAACTTCTAAGTATAACAGATCCACCTGACTAATAACGAGGCTATATCGGTTGAAAGCGTTGACTCTAAATGTTCACGCCTGTAGACGAGCACCACAGGTATAAGCAGTTGATAGAGTGTTGAAAGTGCAAAGTTTTTATCAAAAAATCAGTTAGTAATTAAAGCTTTGGATAAGGAAATTCTGGAAAAAATAGAACTTTCACTTTGCTTTTAAAAACGAACTGCGCGCCTTGACCTTGACCTGATGACGTGTGTGTTAACAATTCCCTCATATTTGCTGATCTGAAATCACGGAAAAAGCAATATTTTTTGGAAAACGTTTCAGCAGCCTCTAGTTCTAGTGTAGAAAGAACTATAGCATGATCAAAATTCCCAAGTGGATCTAAAGGTGACACTGACAATGGCTGACAAGCTCTACAAAAAAAAGATCAAGTATGTGTGATCCTCGGGTGGATAAATCAACTACCTGGTCCCACATGCCTATATCTATGGCCTCAAGTAGGTCTTCGAACTTTGCAGGATCGGAAGTTGGAAACCAATGAACTTCAGGTAGATTGAAGTCACCTGCAATCAAGCAGTACTTCAGATTTAAGTCAGCTGCGGCGTGAAATGCCTGCGAGAGACAAAGATCGTAATCCTCGCAGGCATTGGGTGGGCGATATACACTACAAACGAGTAAAGAGTAGTTATCTTTTAGAACTACTCGGAGCCAACAGCTCTCCTCTACCGCGGTAAATTGGCGATAGTCCAATGGAAAAAATGCAAGTGGTTGCCTAACATAGATACAGCTTCCTCCGCCACGGCCCTCGTGTCGATCATTCCGAGTGTATTAGCCTAGAATAGAGAGTTCGGAGTCGGATACACAGGGTGTTGCCCATGTCTCTGTAACTATTACAATGTCGGGGCGGTGGATGAAAACCAGAGTCTGGAGCAAAGGCATCTTATTACGCAGAGTTGTCTTCTCAAATTTTGTCTGTTATGAAGAAATTAAAGAACAAAAGAGTCCGAAGAGTTAAGCGTGAGATATATACGAGGCACAAATCCTAAGATGTCAATGGAAACTTCAGACATGACGTTACAAGGAACTGTTGCATCATTGCTGGAAAGAAAGGCATGCAATCCAATGACCCAAGCTAGTTCAGTATCAGTTTTATCTATTACTCTTTTTCAAGATAATTATAATTATGTAGACCGGAACTATTTTGTTTTTTTAGAAAGGCCAGCGGAAGAAATCAATAAATTAAGACATTATCCCTATCAAAAGCTCATTTTTGTAATCAACGAAAAGACGAATAACGTCAATGGTGCAGATCAGATCTAGAATGTGATTATATCTTGCTGGAACGTGCACAAGCTGAGACCATTTAGAAATGTTAATAATATCGCGGACATGCTAAAATCTAGGCAGAAAAATGTACGAAAGCTAATTTATTTCAGGGAATTTAAAACGGACAAGGCATTCAATAATATAATATTTAATTTGCTATGGAAAGCATGGCTTCTGTCACTATCTAGTAGAAAAATGGTTGGAGGTAGATAAGTAGGTTGGAAGTTGTTTTTGTTTGACGAATAGTAACTGCCAGTGGGTCCAGAACTATTGGCATTCGGACGGTCTGCAACAAATGGCAGGAAGGCAGTCGAAAACACGCAGGGTTACAATTTTCAAATGTCGGAATACTAGGAAATTGAAGACTAGGGTAAGCTGACTGGTCTTTAACTTGGAAGGGGAGAGGCTAGAGGGAAGATGGTGACCAGTGGGGGAGGGTAAAAAACTTTAATGATGAGGTGACTTGAACCCGGTTCTACTATGGAATTTAAAGTCGTTGGGTTAACAAACGTGAGAAATACTTGCCTTAGATGGTCGGTAGACTGTTCTAGACGGGATTGTAAACTGCTGTGGACGATTAACATCGGAACTATTGGTAGGATAAAAAATAGGGCATTCGTTGGCACCCGGTTTTCAGAACAAGTTATTATTCTGGGGACGAATGGGACCTACGGGGTTTAAAGAAGACTTCGGTTGTAGAGGCTTATTAAATCTTAGAGAAGGTATCATATCATTTAAAGGAACTATGTCATATTTAGTCTGTGAATGATCCTGATTAAGATTTTCATTCATCTCGTTCTGATGGCATATCTGGGAGGATTTAAATGGAAAACATTGAGGACTTCGATGAATGGTTAAAGCTGTCGGTCTTAATGATGAAGCCTGATTCACGGATGTTCAAGCGAGGCTACCAGTAGAATAAGAAACGAAAACTTGGATGCTGCTGAGTCGGAGACAGGCGAGGTGGTAGTTGGCTTGAATGAGTGGTAGAGGTAGAAGTAAGGGGCAGTAGTGAGGCTGATTTCAAAGGGGTAGGATTAGCTGATCCCTTTTGTTTACTTGTCTTGCGAGCAGATTGAGAAGCTTTTGGTTGGGAACGCTGGGGTTTATTTGAGGAGAAGGACCCAATTATTCGCTCCACAGTGAAATCACGACGAAGGAAAATTTCCGGGGTTTCCAGATATCTTGAAAAGCGTTCTCGGCGAAAAAAAGTAATCGACGTCGATAGGCGTTTGGAATCTGTATATATTTTTTATATTTTGAAGGGTTACAGGCATTGCCCTTGATGACCCTATTAATGTAAAACTATCATTGCATGTGTACAGTCAATAGAAAAAATGGCGTACATTTAAAAAATTTTGAGTCAAAGCATAACATAACTTCAAATGCGTGTTCACAGCTGTAGGCAAAACATTGTGGAAGAAAAGTAGAAACCGAAAGATTTTAAAAGGCTGGTTTAAAGTAATCATGTTGTGAGAGTCGTTTTTTGTCGAATATTATGTCATCAAGCCTTCTTTTAAAATCAGAAATGCTGTCAGAGGTAATCGTCTCACTTGGTAAAAAGTTCCAAGCGCGTACAACTCGTTGGCTGAAAAAAAAAATTTCTGAGGTTCAATCGCGTGCGTTTGCTAATGACCATGTTAGGATGACCACGCAGATGAGTTGTGCAGGCAAACTCGAAGAAATCCTCTGATCTACTATCTTATAGTTGAATTCACAGGCTATAGGAAATCCACCGTAAACTCAATAGGTTGTGGGGATGAAGAAGCATGTTTTAATCGGAAAGCAAATGTAGTTTTTGCCTTTAATAAGATTCAATGTCAACCAATTTCAACAATATCAGTGTACCACGTAAACCTGCCTGCATTCACTTGACTGTTACTTCTTTAATTTGCTTCTTATTCTTGCAACTTTTATGTAACAAATAGGGATTTCAAAGGCGTAAGCCTATTTTCCTCAAATACACTGAACTGAACTGAAAAGTGAATAAGTGAGTCTAGAAGTTTACATTCTTTTTGGAAAATTTTCGTTGAATTGAGAGCATACTGCCCTACTATAGTAGGGGGCCGTGGATTAATTAAAGCTTATATGAGATCTTAAGGCAAGATCTTATCAGCGATAATATAGTGGTGTAAAAATCTAAACATTTGAATACTTTTAAATTGGAAAAATAAGAATTAGAGTATGCAATGAAAAATCAGCATGTTAAATCTACCGAAACTCAAAGTGAGAATTGCATATGATTATCTTAAAAGAATAGTTCCGAGTTTATAAGAATTTATTCAAAAACAGTGATTCAAAAGACTTCTGGTCCTCTAGAAAAACTGTTTTATATAAAATAGTCCACTTATCTTCGAATTTTAAACCATTCTGCCTCTATTGCCGAGTAATTTTAATCGTTCAACTGACCAGGTTGTGCTATTTTGCTCTAGGTGTCTTATATCTCCGGATACAGTAAGCTTGACCTTTAGTTATTAACTATGAAGCGTTTCACTGATAATATCTATGAACAGTAGTTTAAATACTCTTAAATATATTCCGGGGATTAAATTTCCAACTCTCTGTTGAGGTGTACAGTTTTTGCGTGCATTTTTACTTGTGAACTGTCTTACCTCTTAATAAATTATAATTCGCGTTCCGTGTGCGGAAATTTTTATGGATGGCTCCTTGAGTAGGGCTGTTTTCCTAGTCCCCGGGAAGATACACTTAGCTAATTTTGACTGACCAGGGAAAAAGTCGACTGTTTCTATGGCTTTATCCTCCTATGTGCCGATGCTCCTGTTTACTGTTAAGTAAAATCCAACTTCACAACCGCTCCTCGTGGAACAGAAAATTGTCCCTTAAAATGCCGCTTATCTTAAAAAAAAATAACGAGAGAACGAAATGGGTTTCTGAAAACATTTTACTTGCAGTCAAAATGCATTTTTTTTTCAAAGAAATATTTATGTCTTAACGTTTTTTTATTTAAAAAAATTATTACCACAAGAAAACTTTAAGGCAGAACCTCGCCTTGAAAAATTAACTTTGGCTGCGCGTAAATTTTTTAAAAGCGCGTAACGCCTTTCAAACACAACTTTACATCGTTAATGCACAGTGCTAGGTGCTATGGTCGGCCCACTCTGGTTGATTTTGTGAAGGTAATTGAAACCGCAAGGAGCCTTCTTCTATCCCATGGGGAGACGGAGTAAAGTGGTTTTTACTGAACACTAACAGCATCATCACACGGGCGGACAAATCAGACCGTTTCCTGGTTTCTGTCACCCAGTTTTCTGAATTTAGATCGCAAGAATGATTCTGGAACTTGATGGGAATGGACGATATCAGTGTTACCGATTTCACCGTGTTCCTCCGCGCCCGAATTTTAATTGGTGTTACGTAGCACACTTCTGCTTTCAATTTACTTCCTTGAGCGCATACTCGTTAGCCTGCAGAGAATGTAGATTGGATCTCAGTCTACAAAGGAACGAGCAGGTCCCATTACCTGATCGGTGTGCACCTCCAATACCATAGTTATTATACCCGGTCAAAACCGACAGGACGAGCCCGTAGCATAGTCGTTAGAGTGCTGGACTAATAACCAAGAGGGCGTGGATTCGAGTCTCAGATACCCTCAAACCTGAGGTTGTGGATGGTTGGATGGCGACTGCTAATAAGCCAGAAATGGTCATTACAGTCTCCCTTATCTGTGTCAGAATGCACCCCTGGTTGCTAACTGAAAACCTACCAGGTCTCTACATTTGGTTCCAAAGCACTATGTGACGAGCAGGTCCCGTAACCAATCTCTGGGTGCACATTTACCATTTTTAATACTTATCCTAACCGACGGGACAACTAGCCCATAGCCCAATCATTCGAACTTTTAACTTCTCAACAACAGAACGCGGGTTCGAGTCTCAGGGTTTGCGAACCTCAGATTTAGGTATGGCTGGCCGATAACGGCTGATAAACCTAAAGTGGCCTTTTCAATCTTCCCATAACCTGATCTGGTATCGTTTTTCTATGATTTCACCAAAAATTTTGATAACATTTGTGCATTTGACGTTCGATATGTTTATTTTTTCACGGAAGACTGCATATTAGTAAGAATATTTGGATTTTAGAGCTACCTTGTCAGATGAAAACTGCAGCTACCAAATACTTTCAAAAAACCGTGAGCGGTACTAAGAAGTACGCTGTTGCAGCCTCTTTTGTTAAGAAGATGGCTGCTCTTAAACAGGAGCTACAACCGAATGCCCAGAGGGAGTCCCAACTGCCGTCTAGACTTGCACTACGCAAACACCCTTGTCACCTATCTCTACCGCCACTCACCCTTCCTGATCACCTAGACCGGGCTGCCATCGACTACCTCCGTGAGCATTGTCTCTTTTCAATCAAACACCTGAATCAACTTTCCGCCAAACTGAACAATTTCCTCCACGAACGTCCCATTTTAACCGAGGTATGCTTAAGGTGAGTGTTTTAATCTGCTCATACCAACCCCTCGTTTGATGTTAATACAGCGTTTTTGGGTCCTTTAGATGGAAATCTTGGAGAAGAGGCGAGTGTCGCAGGCCATCAACAACCCACCCGTCGAAACTCCTGATGATGCTGAAACTTTGAAGACACCAACCAGTCAAAAATTGATGATGTCTTGAAGTATTACTCAGAAAAGTCGATTTCAGGTGCCGGTCGGAGTTTACGCCAAAACCGAAACCTCATTCTCTCCGGATGGAAACCGTTGACGTAGGTTGAAACCCTCTCCTTCTGGTGGTTGCTATTTCGTTTTTCCTTCCCGAAATCCTTAGAGCTAACCTAGTTGGCTTGACTATCCACAGGCGACCGAAGTATCCTTTCATCCCCTGCGGTTGGTCCGTAGATTCTTGACAGTGGCGTCTGTTTCCTATTTTCAAAGGCCATCGACTTATGTATTAATTTCCAGTCGGTCTTCATTACGGTTTTGTGCCGCTAGTACTTGCCTGTCTCACAGCACGCAGCCCATCGTTGTGTCCTCTTTATGCTCTTTACATGCGACAAAGATGAACTCCATCCACCCGATATATACAAATGGTGACGAAGCACGTGCAACGAGGGTGGTCCCGACAGTCGTCGCTCGGACGCCTCTCATTGGATCACCAGTTTAGCTGTGGTGCATAAACAGGTGTCCACTCAAATGACCGTGACCGCATATCTCTGCGTAGCGCTTCACATACGACAGTTCGACTGTCGAGACTACAGTGCAATAACGGGGACTTGCGCGTGAATTTTTGTCTATCGGGAGGCCGAATTTCATAGCACCTACCTCATTCTCCTGCGCCATCAACCTTGTTTCAATGGTAAAGCAGTTTAAGGACGACCGAGGGCGGACTTGGATGCAGTGGCCGACAAATCTAAACAGTCTGCCTACACGTGACACACATAATCTGGTTCCCCGTTCATATACTTGTAAGGCTGACTCGAATATCGCATGGGTGAGAGTGCCGTAGAGGCTCAATTAAGATAGAGCCGTACAAAGAAGCTTCATATGCACAGGTTATATAATCAAGTCCATTGCAAACGACCGTGCAGTGAACAAAACGGACAAAAGTTTATAGACTCCTTCGTTCGCCACTGGTATACTTGCTCTAGTCATTGACATATGGTGACAAGACTGTCCTACTTCCTCCAATAACACTGATCTTCAATAGTTTAATATTGAAGCCCGACTGGCCTCCTAACGCGAAGTGTTTCCGCTAATTTATGCAATTTATACTCCATTTTGACCTGATGCGAGCCGATTGCTACTAAATGGGATTTTAATATAAGCGCCAGGTGGAAAGGTTATGATAATCTTGTAACCAGCAGGTCTAATCAAAGGTTTGGCGAGTTACGGGGAGGCAAACATTTCAGATAACAAGATGCCCTAATCCTAACCAAAACTTTAACTCTAACGGAAACACTTGAAGAAGGCCTGCCGGGGAAATGAGTGAAAGGACAGGTGGTTAAAATAGTCCTACCCAAATGACATAAATATTTTATAGAAGTCTAGGTGTGGACACATATCCGATCGTTTTAGATCGAACTGTCGAGTCTGCTAAATCAGTCCTGATGAATATTGTCATAAGTTCTATCTAGGCAAAGGACGAAATGAGGGCTTTCTTATTTTTTAAATTTCTTCCTTCACACATATTGCGACGTTGACCGCACACTTTGGTAGCGCACCTTTAAAGTACTGAAGTTAGTTACTGTTCTTTTGTTTTGCTTATAACTTACCTCATAAGAGCCTGCGGCTTCATCTTCTCCCTCGTTCAGATTCAACAAAGAAAACAGTCAACTCTACTTGGTCGGACGTCTGGCTCCAAACTTTGCCACAGCCTGTCGTGTCCTCTACGAAATCCGAAAACGCTGTCCTCTGTTCGTTCCACGCTCCCTTTTCGACTTCGCTTCGGGTCTTGGAACCTATACTTGGTGCGTATCTTCGCTGCTCTGACTTCGCTATTACCACTAACACCACCGCACCCACCCTCTCATCACCACTACCAGTATTCATTGAATTGCTTGCTTATTTATGTGGCGGGAAACCATTTGAAAGGAATTGAGTTCACCAGATGGACGGAACTGACACAACTACTTATCCGATTTACCATTAGCGCTGAAACCTCCACAAATTTTTAAACTTCATCTCATTCATTGGTGTTTGTTTATTTCTATAAGGTTATATTTCTAAGTTAGTCCACCCTGTGTGTTTTTAGTGTCGAGTGGCCGACTAACCGACTGATAGTTAGGTTCAATGGCTCCTTCTGAATTTGGTCTGTATGGAATTTCCACGTAAGTAAAAACACAGCCGCTTACACCGTTTTTCGAACCAAACTGGTTTGTTGTGTGAGGGCCAGATCGTGTATGGTACGCACGAACGTTTTTATTAACTGTAAGTTGCTTGCAGCGGCGTCGGGAAGAGGGAACAGACTGGGGTTGAATCTGGGGGCTGCAGTCCCATGACACTCAGCGCATACTCTTCACTGGTGCGCTAAAATCTGTGGACTGGAAGGTCTTCACCTGACTCGATAAGAAGGTCCTTCTCTCAGAACAGACATTCAGGCTGCAATAACTCTTTACTGTAGCTTTTATGACACCCTCGCTCAGATGGGATCTAAGACGCCCCTTTCTTGCTTCAATGAAATCCTGGTCCACTGAGCGTGGCTCAGGCGTTTTTGACACGCGTTTGTGAGCTGTTTGGGATTGTCACCCACTTCGCTCGATCCCGCCTCAAGACAGCGGTCTCAGTGGATTGGGCGAGTGCGATAGGTTCTGTGCAAGTCTACTGTCACTGCAACTCGCGCGCAAGTCACCGTCCCTGCGTTCACCATGCTGTGGTGCACACAGTGGACATCGTGAGTAATGTTGGTCTAACTGTTGTATTGCTGATTAGTTGGAAAAGTTATAGCCTTCGATAATTCAGGCAGAGAAAAAAAATATAATGACTACATGATACGCTCTACGGACAGCACAGGTAATAGCTAAATTTTCAGACACGTGTTTCGCTGATGAAACAACCGCGAGGGGTGCGGCTCATCAGTGAGTCCCCTCAGCATTCACCGTGTGCTTTCTGGTACGTACCCCAGTTTTCAACTTGTACCTTTTTACTTTCCCCAAAAAAGTCTTGTTAATCAGCCTGAATTAACCTTCATAGGCGTAGACCGAAATTTGATTAGAATATTTGGCCGGAAGCCCGTCAGCCACAGCAGGAAAACCGCGTAATATTCATTAAACTGCCAACAGTCAGTCGGTAGTATATATGTAGGTTATACGATACACTGTGCCCCCTAAACGGGCCACGTGGTAGATGCGTTGGACCAACACGAGGGCCACATTAGGGCACGGCAGGCGTTATTCGGGTTGCGCTCCCATAACAAATGCCGAACATGGAGGTGTGGTGGCACACCTAGGGGCGGCTAGGACTTAGGGGACCCAGCCGCGCCAGCCACCTGCGTCCTCTCCCGCCTCCGGTCTTCTTGACTCTGTCTTGACACCGGGCTCAGGTGGGGGAGGAGGAGCGAGTGCGGTAGATGCAGCGCAAGTCTACTATCACTTTAAACTAAATCACGCGCAAGTCACCGTCCCTGCTCCACTTTTCCATGGAGCATACGGTGGACATCGTCGGACTACGACGGTCGAACTGTCGTATACGATACACTCCACTTGCAGCACAGTTATTAGCTAAATGTTCAGACACGTGTGTTTCGCCGATTTTGTGCTGCTGCATGATACAGCTGCGAGATATTCGACGCATCAGTGCCCTCCCCGATATGCCTCTATTAGATTACCCAGTTTTGAAATTGAAATATAATGTCTTGGTGGGATATATAATTATTGTTCTTCCATACCAGTGTGTAGTGAGTATCGTGTGCTAGAAAAGACATACACAGAAGGTTTATTTCCTAGAAGTATTTAATGTTTAAGCAGGAGGGTTTAATCGCTTCAGAAGATTGGCCAACTTGTACAAAAATCAATATGCGTGGGACCTGGTATCCATAGTTTCATCGGTTCGGCTGGTTTCTTGTCCCGTATGCAGCGCAAATGGGTGTGTGAACGCTCTCCCAGACATCAAGTGGCATTTCCCGACGAGTGGATGAATGATAAAGGAGGAGAGCGGAAAATAGGCGTAACCTTTTTCTTTGGCCGGCCTGAGTAACACGAATGCCCAACACACTAAAACTCGCCTTACTTATTGGATTCCTACCGGCTCTAGAGCACCCTTGACTCTGGCATGGTATTCGTTGATTGACGTTTCTTGCGAGATAACCTCCTCGTGAAATAATCTCGATGGTCCGGCAGGTTACTAATAAAGCTGCTTGATGATGCGGTAGTCGATGGCCGGCCAGCTGCTTTCGCTCTTCCTTCTATCAGCTGATTTGGCCTCCTGTGCCATGGCCGGTCGTGTTTTCCCGTTCTACATTGTATGATGAGCAAGGTCTCACAGTAAACTCGGAATTACTGCACTTCATACAGAGAATTTTAAAAGCGACTCTTGGAAGGACGTCTTGCAAAGCCCTCCCCCACTCAACAATAAAATTATGTGGCGTTTATGATCAATCCCAACTGGAATGGTTTTGGCTCACCGACCCAAAAATTTCTGGACCCATTTTGAGTGTTTATTACTTACCTACTTACTTACTTGTTACGGCTGCGATCATGCCTAATCTAACAGGCCTCGATTATGTCACTGATTGTGCCCCTCCACGCGTGACGATCCGAGGCTGCAAACCTGGACAGTTCAATCCATTATCTTCGCCAATGACGGACGCCGAATACAGAAGGTCCAATAACATCTTCCATGTCCTGACGAACTGTGTCGAGCCAGGTTTTGAGCAGACCGCCTTTTCGACGCCTCCAATTGGGTAGTGGGGCCGGTTCAAGGGCAGTAACACTGAGCTCGTAAGGTGGGCGACGAAGAATGTGCCCAAACCACCTCAGTCGTCGTTCTTGGATGGCTTGGGACATCTTTCCGATATTTTCGCAGCGAGTGCGGACTGTCTCATTCGAGACGAAGTCTGTGTAATTTACTCGGAGCATGATCCTCAAGCAGGGGTCGTTAACTGCTTCTAGTTTTCGCCCATGTTCCACGCGTATAAACCAGCATTAACAGTCGTAGAGAATAACAGACCGGACAGAGGCAAGGTATACGCAAATCTTTGTGGCGATCGAAATGTCGTTGTCGTGTCCCCAGCCCCTATCTGAGGCTTGAGAAAACCCGATGAGCAGCATCGCTTTGTAAGGCAATGTCATCCTTACTCTGTCCATTCGGCAGCAACCTCGCTCCAAGGTATTTTAAACTGTCTACCTCTTCAAGTTGACAACCATCAACCTCGAGATGTGCCTTCTCCTGGGCAGGGATGCAGCTTTAAAAAACATTGGTGTTCCCCGCGTTTATGGACAAGCCGACCTTCATCCGCGACACCATAGACTGCAGATAACCAAAGCTTGGAGCTAGTAAGACGATATCCTCTGCGTAGTCGAGATCAGCCAGCCGGCGTCCGGGTGCAAGCTCAACGTCGTCCTCTTCATGCAGGGCTTTCCCAAGAATCCAGTCGATAGCGTAGTTGAACAGGGTGGGCGACAAAATATAACCGTCGAACGCCAGACCGAACACCGAATGGTTGTGAAAGATTGTTTTAGACCAAACCTCGCGCAATGGTTGAGCTGTAATAGGCCTTGATCATAGCGATGATTTTCGATGGTAACCATCTAGCGCCATTATCCGCCATAAGGATTCACAGTGGACGGAGTCGAACGCTGTGGTAAAATTGACGAAGCAGACGACCGTCGGTTGCTGGTAAGTATGGCGGGGTTCAAGGATGCCCCTTAGTGTGAATATGTGGTCCGCACCTCCACTCCCAGCACGGAATCCGGCTTAGTTGGGCCTCGTCCTAGAGTCGCGCACAGCCTGGAATCGCGTGAAAAGAACGATAGCGAAGATTTTGGCAGCAACATCGATAAGACGGTAGTTTTCGCATCTCGTTTTGTCTCCCTTCTTGTGGACAGGCACAAGGATGCCTGAGCCCCAGTCATCAGGAACGACCTCGTCTCTCCATACTTGTGTAATCACTTCATGGAGCCAGGGCGCCAGTGTGTCGACACAAGACTTCTTGATTTCAGAGTGTTTTCTCTCCTCTCCATGAGCCTTGTGGTTGCGCAACCTTCTTATGGCATCAGTGAGTTCTCCTTCAGAAGGGGGGTCGCATGACACTGCATGGGCAGGAGAGGGAGGAGACTCCGTTGCACGTGGTGAGGGGGTTTTGGGCTCGGAGTTGAGAATTTTCTCGAAGTGATCACGCCAGCGCTCGACCTTGGACGGGTTTTTAGCAATAAAGCTGCCACGTCATGAACAGAGTCGCCCAGTGTAGAGGGCCTACCACTAACTTGGCGGAAAATTCGGTAGAGTTTTCGAGTGTCACCTACGTTTGAGGTCTGCTCCATCGAGGTCGCTATTTCAGCCCAATATTTCTTCCGGTCTTCCCTAGCCGATTTTGCCGTCATCTTTTGGAGTTGACGGAAGGAAGCATAATTGCGGGACCTGGCTTGAGCCGTCTGGATGGACAACTGCCGGGTTCTTCCGCTAATCCAATCACTGCTGCGTCGCTGAGTATACCCAAGGATTTTCTCAGCTGCCCCATAGACTAATGCCTTCAGTGATGACCACTCACTACTGTCTTCTCCGTCTGTTCGGGTAGTAAAACAGGACAGGATTTCTCCGCCCAGGGCCGGGTTGCCGGATTTTGGCGACATCGAGGCATCTAGCACGTGCAATTTTGGGTGCGGATGACAGGTGCGGACGAGAACATGGTCAGACCTATGGGCGTTACCAATGTCGGCACCACACATTGATCTTCTATCATGAACCCAGCTGCGTAACCTTGAACTAACTAGGACGTAGTCGATCTGACTGGCCGTATGACCGTCGTTTGAATACCAGGTAAGCAGGTGTTTGTTGCGTGCTGGAAGTCCGTTTTCGTGAGAAACCGTTGGTTCTAGTCAGCAAAGTGTAGCAGTCTCACAATTTTCACATCGAGAACCAAGTCTAAAACGGCCAATAAGATGACTGTTAGTGGAGTCACCACTTCCAGTCCGGCCATTCCAGCCCCCAGCAACAATTAACAGATCGCGGCGTGGGAGTCTTTCAGCTAACGCTTGCAGTTGCGAGTTAAAACGTCGCGCTGTTCGGAAGCTGAAGTTGGTGCGCTCGATATGTTTTTGAAGTGACCTTTCAGTCGCATCTAGGCCATCCGTTTGTTGACTGGTTCCCAAGCACGCAGCGTACGGTTCGCTTGTTGTGAGAGGGCAGTCGCCGCACCATGTCTACCAGAAAATTCGCGAGGGCCACTGTGGTTCAGGGTGAAATGTGAGTTGGCTCCCAGGATCTTTATTTCCAGAGAGCTTGAGTCAGGTATTCGGACTTCTAACTGGCAACACATATCTACGCTGTACGGATAAAGGCTGCGTGCCGTCAGACTTTGGGTACCAGGGTCCAGGAACGTTCGCACGTTCTAGTGTCCAATACGAAGGGCCCAATTCCAATTGAGTAGTCTAGCTCGCATCCTATTCGCCCGCACCACTGGACTAGGGTTGCGGATCGCGTCGGTTCCAACGGACGCCGTAGCATGGATCATAGTACTATATTCGGGCATATTTTCATGAGGTTTCTTTGGGATTGTGAGTACGGGCGGGTCCCCAACAGCCGCTCGGATTGTTTTTTTCGAGGTTGTCTCCTCTAGCGCTTTTGCTTACGATGCTACCCACAAGGCAGCGGAGGCGATCAAACTTATTTAATGGCGGTTCACACTCGCCATGTCACAGTGCCGTCATCGGGCTTTGCGGTTTTTTTAAAGCTTTTGGTGTGCCAGACCTCACCCCGTTGCACCCTGGTAGCACTGTCGCTGCTAGTCCTCGACTGCTTATTCGCCAGACCCGAGAGTCTGCTTATTTCGCAGCTAACCTTCACTGAAGGCCGTTAGACTATCCGCCACCTATGGACGCGCCGGGTTGCCAGTAGCTAGGCTAATGGGTAACCCATCTTCCCGGCCCCATCATTACGGCCTATATTGGTCGACCTGTCTTGAAATCTTTGTTACTTCCTAACTAGACTGTTGTTTCTTTGGCTCTAGTAGGCAGGCCACAACTAGCCAATCTGTTGGGGCGCCCATTGAGTGGGTACCTCAGCGGTACATACCTTTGGGTTGTCCTTTACGTCAAAGCATGCCTTTCTGTCGACTTGTATTTAGGGCGGCCAATACCGTTTGGCCGGCTGGATGCATCAGAGAGCACTACCTAGTGGAGGCATCAACCCACATGACAAGCATCTCTGAATTTCTTCTCCTTAAGCGCGGAAAAGGAATTCCACCCTCAGAGACCGTTTTCCCAGGCGTCCGGCACCGGCGATTTCTGCCCTCCCTGCAGGTAAGTATTGCACCTTTCTTGCCTCCTGTGATAGCTTTGAGTGCTAAACAATTTGCGGTCACTCTTATCACCTCCGAGGTATTAACCGTTTAATTTTGACGCCTCCATTCTCCCCTCCTCTTTCTCCTCCCCACTACCATCTCTTCCTTCCTCCACCACCCCCACCGCAAGCATCATCATTCTCATTTTCATTCTCATCCTCCTTCTCATTCTCATCCTCATCATCATCATGCTATTTCTTCACGCTGTTTCTTGGCACGCCCTCCTACCCTTCTTCCATATCTGTTCCCCTCTGTCTTCTTGATCGTCCTCCTATTCCATCTTCTCACTCGCTACCATTTTCTCCCCATTTGTACTACTACTACTACTACTACTACTACTACTACTACTACTACTACTACTACTACTACTACTACTACTACTACTACTACTACTACTACTACTACTACTACTACTACTACTACTACTACTATGACTACTACTTCTACTACTTCTACTACTACTACTACGACTACTACTACTACCACTGCCACTACTACTACTACTAGTACTACTACTACTACTACTACTACTTCTACTACTACTACTACGACTACTACTACTACTATTACCACTACTACTACTACTGCTACTACTACTGCCACTGCTACTACGGCTAATAATACTACTACTACTACTGCTACTATTACTACTACTATTACTACTACTACTACGACTACTACTACTACTGCTGCTACTATTACTACTACTAATACTACGACTACGACTACTAATACTACTTCTACTACTACTACTACTACTACTACTACTACTACTACTACTGCTACTACTACTACTACTACCAGCACTACTAATACCTACCAACACACTACCGCTGCTGCCAATAGCCATTTCACTGCTTGTTCATTTCGGATGATTCTCTTTTGAAATCTTCTAGATTAACGCTGATTTGGTAATGTCGGGCTATGTACTGCTTGAGGTGGCGGGAGAAGTGGAAAGGATGAAGATTGTTGAGAATTTATGGCAGCGCACAAGCGGATTCCTCGTCCTCATTGAAGAGGGCACCAAAGCGGGTTTCTCTGCCCTTCTTGAGGCCCGAGATAGACTGGTGAGTTCAGCAGTTTTGCCTGTTGTCGGTGCTATGAATGAATTCCCGACGGCTAGCCGCTTTTCTTGAAGGTGCTCAGGTCTCCAACCTTGTCTGTCGATTCCGACTAGGCCCACCGTGTGCTCTACAGCACGATGATGAAAGGGTGGTGAATTTCGAGTGATTTAGTTTTTAGTGGTAGTAGACTTGCGATATATCTATCGCCCTCTCTCCGCGTCCCCCACCTGGGCCCGTTGTCATGAACAAGTCAAGAAGGCTGGTAGAGGGATAGGGTGCGGGTTGCTGGCGCGGCCTGACTCCACCTCTAAGCGCGCCACCACGCCGGCTTAGATCTCCCTGAGTATCATGGAGTCTAAAGTAAGAAGGAGCCATTGAGTCTGACTCTCAGTCCACCTACCAGTCACTCCACCTACAAGTAGGGAAGAAGAAGACTCTTCAATCGCTAGAACCACTGGTTCATTTATCTGGGCTTTCGAACTCGTATGGAAGTCTCTCTCATGAGAAATTGTTCCTGCAGTCGAACAACCCTCTTCTCTCCTCAACGAGACATATGCTCAGGGTTGATAGCGAGTTCTGAGTTTATCGTAACATGACAATATTTCAAGCCAAAGCTGGGCTCGAGGAAGTCTTCTGATAGGGTGACCTGCTGAAGTTTGTAGCTTGGTGTCTAAAAACCCAGCATGCCAAATGGTTTCCACGTGCTTCGATGAGGGTGTACACTGCAAGGTAACCATTTGGCGATTCCTCGATGGAGAACCTACGAATTCACTATCGATTAATACAAGGATATATATATATATCGATATATACAGTAGGTGTCTTAACCCATCAGTTTTTAATAACCGACGTCACTCTTCTTTTTTGTAGATAAAGAGGGGCGGCGAAGATATGCCTATGTTTGCTCCTGTAAGTTTATATCATTGTATTTCCTTATTTCTCCCATTGAGCATGCTTCAGATAATTTAAATCGTGTAGGGAACCTTAAATCTCCTAGTGTGCTTCCTCACACTGCTTGTGTCTTTCAAAATTAATGTTGTTATTTCACTTAAGACGTTCGAATCAATAGGGCTGACATTTGTTATCCAACTACCAGTGTTGTGGTGTGTAGGGGTACTAGTTAGGGGTAGCACCACACAGATAGCATTTAATCGCTCCATTTGTCTCGTACAGGTGGTGATAGCTCCTGTGGCTGCCTCTAACTGGTACAAAACTCTCACCCGTGGCTCCTCGTAGCTGGGCTCCTCCCAGCGGCCACACCCGGGCAACCGTCACGACCGGTGGGCTAAACCATGTGAGGGTCTCCGGTGCTGTGTGTGCCTCAAATAGAAGGTTGCCAACTGACGGTATAACTCGGACCGCGTGGTCAGCCCAATGTGTGTTTTGTGTGAAGTGGCTGACTGGCGGACTGAGAGTCAGGCTGCAATGGCTCCTTCTTAATGTGGTCTTTATGGCACCCCCACTCTGTGGGATCCGAGCCAGGTGTGGTGGCACGCCCAGGGGCGGCTCCAGCCGCGCCAGCCACCTGTGCCCACTCCCATCTCCGGTCTTCTTGACTGTGTCATGAGACCGGGCTCAGGTGGGGGAGGAGAAGAGAGTGCGGTAACGTTGAGTGCCGCGGTTGGAAGGTTTCCAACTGACAATTACACTCCGACCTCGCAGTTAGTCCAATGTGTGTTGTGTGGAGTGGCTGACTGGTGTTCTGAGAGTCAGGCTGCGATGGCTCCTTCTTAACGTGACCTCTGGCTATCTCACACATGTGAGATGTAAGCCGTTTAACCCCCTGTTGTGTGAAATCCTGGTGCTTGTGTTTGGGGGGCCAGGTCGTGTACGTAGTACACGTAGACGAGGTCACCAGCAGCTGCGCCCGCTTCCGCATCAGACAACTGACCGGCTCGGACAGTGGCCTGATTGTGGGGGTGGGGGAGAGAGAGTGAGGTCGAGAGCTCAGCGTATTTTCCTCACTATAAACAATCTGACGCGCTTGAAACTATCACGGTGCGCTAAAAACCGTGGCTTGGAAGGTTGCCAACTGACGGGATAACTCGGACCCCGTGGTCAGCCCAGTGTGTGTGTTTTGTGTGGAGTGACTGGCTGGCGGATTGAGAGTCAAGCTGCAATGGCTCCTTTTTAATGTGGCCTTTATGGCACTCCCACTCTGTGGGATCCGTGCCAGGTGTGGCGGTACATCCAGGGACGTCTCCGGCCGCGCCACCCATCTCTGGTCTTTTTGACTCTGTCATGAAACCGGGCTGAGTTTGGGGAGGAGGAGATAGTGCGGTATCTGTAGCGCAAGGCTACTATCATTTAAAACTAATTCGCGCGCAAGTCACCGTCCCTCCATCACCCATCCGTGGAGCATACGGTGGACATCGTCGGACTACGACAATCGAACTGTTGCAGGTGACAGGGTCCACCACACGCTCCATAGAGTGGACGCAGCGCCGGCACCTTGCCTGTGAATTAGTTTATATTTGAGCAGACTTTCCCAACATCTAACAGACAGCCCGTCTTCTCGTGTCACACATCCGGTAACAGTCTTCTGTAAGGGCAGCTCAGGTTTAACTTGCGTGACAGTCCCATGTTGGCCACCTAGGGAAGGAGCGATTGCGGCCCCACCGTCAGTCTTGAGAGGACAGACTCTTATCGCGTCGTGTTAGATTCCAACGCGTCTCATGCTCCTGAGGAATGCGCTGTTGCACCGCGAGAATGGAGTCCCTGTTTTGATCTCACCCTGTCTTCCTCTCTCATGCACCAGTAAACCGCCAGAGTCTGCCCACCGACGGGTGATGGAACTGGGTGCAGTGACTGTCGTGCCGTGAAGATCCGCGCGCTGGTATGGCTATAGTTATGGCTCGCTCCATCCCAACACAGCCCGATAAGCGCGCACCGTAAGCCAGTCTGACCCATTTTCGGTCCAGTAAAACCTGTTGTATTGGCCATTGTAAATGTGGTCGACTTTAAGCAGTTCAGACCAATATGCAAGGCATTGTGAGCCAGTATTTTTTAGGACTTACTGGCATCCCTAGAATTTGTGCAGTGTCACCTTGTCTGTTTTTCCTGTGTCCTCTTAGTGTCCCCATCTGCTGAAGTGCGGAAAGGTCGGAATGACGTGCTCTTCTGCCGTCAGGTACTACCAGTTGGGTCTAACGAAGGTAATTTGCGTTATCTAATTGCTCAAGTCTTACTCTGAGTTGTTATCGGTTCTTTGTTGTGTTCACCTATCTTGTCGTCTCGCAATACTATTACATAATCTTGCCCAACACATTTTATGCACTAAGCAGCAATCGGATGGTCAGTGCGGGGGGAGTGCACAGTTGTGAACTTCACAATCAAATACCCGTTTATTCACTTCAACTTGGAGTGAAGTCCAACATATCTTGGTGAGCATGGACACGGTCTCCTTTGACTCGCCGTCGGTTATAGACCAACTATTTGTCGCATTTTTAAGCCTCTTTGAATACATTTCCGCATGCAAAAGGCCCTTTCATTTTTTCTTTTTCCTGCGGTATATTCTGAGTGTAGTAAGTGATGCCTTAAACCCCGTCTTTGCATGCGTTAGCGGTTGCCAAAAAGGTGATATGTGTGTATTATTTTAATGCTTTCAGTAGTGAGTGCAGTCAACGAATAATCTCATAAAAACGCATCCGAAATTCTGAAATGCCGTTTCGCTTAGGAAGTATTCCTTACTATTGAATATCGTGTCGAATAATTCTAAGGTATTACATTCACAACAGGATTTCGGGCTTGAAATGAGTTCCATTCTGTCGGCATGCAAAACACGCTCGGTATAAAATAATTACTTCAAAAGCATGAATATTCCATTCCTTTTCGATGGTCTTGCAAATTCAATTATATTTAACAGAAAGCATATGCAAAAATATCCTTGCTTGTACTAGTTAGGCAGTAAATAACATCTTCAAATTTTACGCTCGAAGAAAGGGAGACTTCCGTTTTTTCTACAAATTTGTCAATTCCCAAATAATGCAATGCAATCTTTCCTTGTCGAAGGAGCTTTTTGGAATTTCGATTAACATTTCATGAGAGATCGGAAACCGATTGCTGAGTGAAGAGGCCGGATTGAAAATGAGACTTACACCGTTTTATATGCGCAGTTTCATTGGCTTTCTACGGAGGTGAGGTGAAAACTGCCATCCAAATGTCACCAGCACGGAGTTATTTTCCAGGCTTATGGATTATCTCTTCTAAACCGAAACAATGTCTCCTTGATATCGCATCATTTCTTGCTGCCGAGTAAAATAATAAGCAAAATGTATCCTCGAGACGGTTTGCAAAATCCTTTTAATAGCTCAAAGTTACATTGCACGTCGATCCCGCGGCAGGTGGTGGTACACTGAGAGCATTTCGCAGCACTTCATCGAAAGGGTTTGCTTTTATAATGCTTTTAGACGTTGTCATTGCATCTCATTGGAATCCGGCATATTTTGTTGTAGGATGAGGCCTATCCCTCCGTGGAAAACTTCAGCTATCTCGTCGTGTCTAGGGGTGACTGGAGGCGTTTTGCCAGTCCTGATGAGGCTGAACACGTCTTACCACGCATTGTTTCCACGCTGCCTAACCCCAGAGCCCCCGCGTTGGATGTGGACCTCTGCCTCCCCAATGGTGACTGTGAACGGGTCACTTTCTCGAGAACGGGAACAGACAGGTTAACTCACACTCCTTGCTTATAACTTCATTTGCTTCATTCATCCATTCATATATATATATATATATATATTCACGGCCTTTTCTGATTGGGCAGATGCCAAAAATCCGTGTTTTCTCCCATGCAAATTTATGTCCGGTTTCCAGTGTATACATTTCCACTTGGGATAAATGGTCTCGTCTTCTAACCGCCAACTGATGTTCGTGTAGGCGGGTTGAGACAGATATCCCAGTTTAGCCACAATAAACGGCATTACAACTGGAACATGGAATTTTGTAGACAACACCTTTTTTATCAAGGTGTCCTTAGGGTGTACAAGCTGTGAGCGTAAAGTAGATGTAGGGTGGTGTGCTACTTGTATCTGGTGTTTTTTAAGCTGTCTTTCGACAACTCAGATACATTTTTAATGTATGGGAGAGTTCGCCAGGTCATTGTTTTGGGTGCCTGGGTGGCCGTGTTGTTTGAAATACCTTTCTCTTTGGATTCTTGTTGTTTTAGACATCGATACACGAAGTCACGTGGGTATCCGTTTTTAGAGAACAAGTTAAATAGGTATTTCATTTCTGCTCGATAACTTTCTTCATCAGAGCAGTGTGTTTTGGCTCGATTTAGGAGACTGTAGACAGAACTCCTTTTGTGAGAGATAGGATGATTACTCTCAAAGTGTAGGATGACCTCAGAATATGTTTCTTTGTGGTAAACTGAGGTGTGGAGTGATCCATCAGTTTTCCGATGTACGAGGACATCCTATCGGCATTCCAAAGCAGCACGTTTCAGACATGCTTAAGCTCTGCCTTAAGAACTATTGTCAATTCGATGGCAAATACTATCAACAAGTTAAGGGCACCCCAATGGGCTCTCCAATATCGGGACTACTTGCCGAATTAGTCTTACAGCGACTAGAAGAAGGCGTCTTACAACGTTTCAAACCAAAGATGTGGCTCCGCTACGTAGATGACACATTCGTTATCATAAAGACTTGTGACGTTGAGCAATTGCACCAGAGTCTGAATGGGGTCTTCCCGACTATACAATTTACACGCGAAGCTGCAACAAGTGATACACTACCATTCCTAGACGTGAAAATACAACGACTCAGTGATGGTGGACTCGCAACAAGCGTCCACCGAAAGGACTCTACTGCAGAAATCGTGCTTAACTATGTAAGTAACCACCCCGCGGCCCACAAAAGAAGCTGTGTTCGCACCCCTTTCCATCGGGCCTTCCGTATTGCAGCAGCGATGATCTTCTTAAGAAAGAACTATCGTATTTGTATCAGTTCTTCCGGTCCAATGGATACCCAACGAGCTTCGTGAAAAATTGTCTTTGACGCCAGAGACAAACGCAGAACCTTGTTTCTAATAGATATATAGTGCCACGGAAATTTTATTCCTTACCTTACATGCAAGGTGTTTCCGAAACCATCTCTCGACAATTAAGTCACTTTGGCATCTCTGTCGCCCACAAGCCTGCGTCCTCCATACGCGCAACCCTATGCAGAGTAAAGGACCCCCTTCCAAAAGAACAATTAAGCAATGTCATTTACCGCATACCGTGCGCCAACTGCCCTTCTGTTTACATTGGCCATACAGGCCGACGTCTTGGGACTCGCATCAACGAACATAAGCTAGCCATTCGCCGACGTGACCCCTTATCACTCGTGTTTGCGCACTCCCTTGAATGCGACCATCGCTTCAATGGGGACGGTACCGACGTGATCGCCATGGCCAACATCAAACAAGCTCGAGAATTCCTCGAAGCTTGGCACTCTAGCACAACTAGCATTAACACGCGACCTTTGGTATTTGAGTCGAACGCTCTACCGATCACAACCGACAAAACAACGAGCCCGTGGCTCAATGGTAGAGCGTTCGACTCAAATACCAAAGATCGCGGGTTCGAATCCCAGGTGTGCCACACTTGGGATTGGGTATGACTGGCTGATGACGGCTAATAAGCCAGAAATGGCCATTCCGGTCTCCCTTTGTCTTTGTCGGTTCCATTCCATCATATGCTACACGTCGCTATGCGACCGCCTGCGAGGGCTCTAGTCTGAGCTCCAGGGCACAACGGAACATGCATGTTCCTTAAGCAGATCGGTGAGCCCCCACACTATCATCATATTCCCGATCACAACCGACAAAACAACGAGCCCGTGGCTCAATGGTAGAGCGTTCGACTCAAATACCAAAGGTCGCGGGTTCGAATCCCAGGTGTGCCACACTTGGGATTGGGTATGACTGGCTGATGACGGCTAATAAGCCAGAAATGGCCATTCCGGTCTCCTTTGTCTTTGTCGGTTCCATTCCATCATATGCTACACGTCGCTATGCGACCGCCTGCGAGGGCTCTAGTCTGAGCTCCAGGGCACAACGGAACATGCATGTTCCTTAAGCAGATCGGTGAGCCCCACACTATCATCATATTCCCGATCACAACCGACAAAACAACGAGCCCGTGGCTCAAATGGTAGAGCGTTCGACTCAAATACCAAAGGTCGCGGGTTCGAATCCCAGGTGTGCTACACTTGGGATTGGGTATGACTGGCTGATGACGGCTAATAAGCCAGAAATGGCCATTCCGGTCTCCCTTGTGTTTGTCGGTTCCATTCCATCATATGCTACACGTCGCTATGCGACCGCCTGCGAGGGCTCTAGTCTGAGCTCCAGGGCACAACGGAACATGCATGTTCCTTAAGCAGATCGGTGAGCCCCACACTATCATCATATTCCCGATCACAACCGACAAAACAACGAGCCCGTGGCTCAAATGGTAGAGCGTTCGACTCAAATACCAAAGGTCGCGGGTTCGAATCCCAGGTGTGCCACACTTGGGATTGGGTATGACTGGCTGATGACGGCTAATAAGCCAGAAATGGCCATTCCGGTCTCCCCTTGTATTTGTCGGTTCCATTCCATCATATGCTACACGTCGCTATGCGACCGCCTGCGAGGGCTCTAGTCTGAGCTCCAGGGCACAACGGAACATGCATGTTCCTTAAGCAGATCGGTGAGCCCCACACTATCATCATATTCCCGATCACAACCGACAAAACAACGAGCCCGTGGCTCAAATGGTAGAGCGTTCGACTCAAATACCAAAGGTCGCGGGTTCGAATCCCAGGTGTGCCACACTTCGGATTGGGTATGACTGGCTGATGACGGCTAATAAGCCAGAAATGGCCATTCCGGTCTCCCTTGTATTTGTCGGTTCCATTCCATATATATATATATATGTCAATTCGACAATAAGTACTACCAACAGGTAAAGGGCACCCCGATGGGCTCGCCAATATCAGGACTACTCGCCGAATTGGTTTTTACAACGACTAGAAGAAGAGGTTTTTCCAAACTCTCAAGCCCAAAAATCTGGCTTCGATATGTAGATGACACCTTTGTCGTAATAAAGAATTGCGAAGTTGAGCAACTGCATCAGAGGCTGAATGGTGTTTTTCCCAGCCATACAGTTCACTCGCGAAGAGGCAGTAGGAGACAGCCTGCCATTTCTGGACGTTAAAATCCAAAAAGCTACATGATGGTAATCTCGCCACAAGCGTCCATAGGAAAGGATCTAATGCTGGGATTATCCTCAACTATGGAAGCAACCACCCAGCAACTCACAAAAAGAAGCTGTGTCCGAACTCTTTTCCACCGGGCATACCGTTACTGCAACAGCGATGATATCCTTAAAAAGAGCTCGCTTACCTATATCGGTTGTTTCGGTGTAACGGGTATCCGGTTAGTTTTTGTAAAGAACTGCCTCAGGCACCAGGCACAACCGCAAGGGCCCATCCCAAACGGAGAAATTGCGGCACGAAAAATTCTACTCCCTGCCTTTATATGAAGGGGCCTCTGAGGTAATCGCTCGGCAGTTTAATCGCCTTGGTATACACGTCGCTCACAAGCCAGCATCCTCACTTCGCACCACACTATCCCAAATAAAGGATCCCATCCCCAAAAATCAACAAAACCAACGTAATTTATCGCATCCCGTGCGCAAATTGCTCTTGTGTATATATTGGGCATACGGGTCGACGCCTGGGCACACGCATTAATGAACACAAACTAGCCGTCCGCCGCCGAGACCCTTTGTCCCTCGTCTTTGCGCACGCACTCGAGTGCGACCATCGATTCAATTGGGATGAAACTGAGGTCGTCGCCATGGCCAACACAAAAGGAGCGAGGGAATTCCTCGAGGCCTGGTACTCCTGTGCGGGCAGTATCAACCGCCATGTTGACCTGGACATCCATTATGAGGGTCTACGTTTACGACTCACCGCCCCCGTCTAAATGCCACATCAACTACCGGCAACCCAGCCACCCGGAATCCAACTGATCCACCATCCACCCTCCCCCTACAGCACCGGGACCCGCAGTTGTTCAACCTCCCCCTTCCCCTAGCTCACAATCTAACATGACTCACCTTTTACAAGCCAATGGTCTGTCGGTCCTGTCACGCCTGCCTGTCTAGTGCGACATTCTAACACTCACTTTTATTTATTTCGTCTGACGACGGGTTGGTGTGACCAGCTCGAAAATTCACGAGTACAACTCGCATTTTCCGAAGAACCTCTCCTCTTTTCATTATATCATCTCGGAATGCATACTATCTCTGATCTACTACATATATATATATATATATATATATATATATATATATATATATATATATATAAAGAAGGCTCGTCGGGAAATTGAGGTTTACTTGTGAATTTTCAAGCTGGTTACACCAACCCGTCGTCAGACGAAATGAGAGGTGAGAGTTGGGATTGTCACACTGGAGGGTTTAGGGGCAGAGATGTTACATAGACTGACGCAATGGGGGGTTTAGGGGCCGTTAATCATGTTACGATAGCTGTCGCATGTAAGGGGAGGGGTGCAAGAGTTTTGATGGTAAGTTACTTGGCGGGAGATGCAGAGTCGGCGAGATTACACTTGGCTGGGCACGGATAAGCAGTTGTTGTTTTAAAGTGGGCGCAAGTCAGTGGACCGTGCATGCAGACCTTTGTAATGCGCATCCAGTTTGACGTGGCGGTTGATACTGTTTGTGCCGAAGTGCCAAGCTTCGAGGAATTTGCGTGCCTGTTTGGTGCTAGCCATGGCGACCCCTACAGTTTCCTCTCAATTGAAGCTGTGGTCGCAGTCAACGGCGTGTGCAAACACTAGAGACAACGGATCGCGTCGGCGGATGGCCAGTTTCTGTTCGTTTATGCGGGTTCCGAGTCGTCGGCCTGTATAAGCGCAAGAGCAATTCGCACATGGAATGCGGTAAATAACATTGATTTGTTGCTCTTTGAGTAAGGGATCTTTAACACGTGATAGTGCCGCCCGCAGGGAGGATGCTGGCTTGTAAGCGATGCAAATGCCAAATCGGTCTAATTGCCAGGTGATCGTTTCCGAAATGCCCTGTATGTATGGCAATGAATGGAATTTCCTCGCAACCACTTCTCGATTAGAGCTCTGATATTGTGGTTGCTTTTGACTTCGGAGACAGTTTTTCACGAAGCTAATCGGGTATCCGTTAGATCAGAATAGTTGTCATAAATAGGCAAGTTCTTTTTTAAGTAGATACTCGCTGTTACAGTACCGGAAGGCACGGTGAAAAAGAGCTCGAACGCAGCTTCGTTTGTGGGCAGCAGGATGATTGATCCCGTAGTTGAGGATTATTTTGGCACTGGAGTCTTTTATTTGGACGCTGGTTGCGAGCTTGCCATCACTCAATCTTTGCACAGTGACGTCGAGAAATGGGAGGATGTCGCCTGTTGCTCCTTCACGAGTAAATTGTATAGCGGGGAAGACAACTTTCATCCAGCCGTGCCACTTCGCAGTTGTTAATGACCACGAAGGTATCACCTACGTAACAGAGCCACATTTTCGGCGTGAGGTTTTGAACAACAGCTTCTTGTAGACGTTGTAAGACTAGCTCGGCAAGTAGCCCCGATATCGGTGAACCCATTGGAGTACCCTTGACCTGTTCGTATTAATTACCGTCGAATTGACAATATTTCTTAAGGCAGAGCCAGAGCATGTCTAAAACTTGCTGCGTTGGGATGTCTATTGGCGTTTCTTCTAGACGTTGAGCTACGCTCTCCATTTCCAGGTTATGTGGTATTGAGGAAAATAGAGCAACCACATCAAACGATAGAATGAATTCGTCAGGACTTACATTAAGGCCTTGAATTCTTTGAAGAAAAGCATGCGAGTTGCTGATGCTGTTCTGTGAACCATTACCTAAGTGCTTTAGGCGTTTGTATAACCACTTGGCAAGGTTATAAGTAGGCGATCCAATGAGTTGCACTATGATCCTCCATGGTGCGTCCGCTTTGTGAATCTTTAGAAGACCATGAGTATGTGCGATGCGCGGATCATTGAGAGTCAGAAATTTGAAGTCCGCGAGGCTTATGAGCTTCAGTCTAGTGAGCTCATTCACCTTCTTACAGATGCAGCCTGTTTTTTCGTTGGATCCTCAGCAATGGGGACGTAGGTCTCCCTGTCACGAAAGGCTTGATTGTCCTTATTGACATAGTCAATCTTGTCCATGATGACGGTTGCACCACCTTTGTGAGCAGCTACAACGACGATACTGTCGTCCGACCTCAGGGAGAATAATCCCTTTTCTTCTTCCATTGGAAAGGTTTTCTGATGTTCGCCTGTTGCTCCTTCGCGAGTGAATTGTATTGCGTGGAAGACACCCTTAAGACTTTCATGCAGCCGTTCCACTTCGCAGTTGTTAATGACCACGAAAGTATCATCTACGTAGTGGAGCCAAATTTTGGGCCCACCAATTGACTTACTATCAGAACTCTAGCACCCATCCCCTTACACGCGACAGCTATCGCAACACGATGCACGGCCCCCCAACCCCCCATGGCGTCAGTCTCTCGATGTAACCTCTGTGCCTCTAAACCCTCCAGCGTGACAAACTCAACTCTCACTTCTCATTTTGTCTGATGACGGGTTGGTGTAATCAGCTTGAAAACTCACGAGTAAACCTCGATTTTCCGATTAGCCTTCTCTCTTAATTTATCATCTCGGAATGCACGCTACCTCAACCCTCAATGTCATAGTGAGTAAGTAAACGCACTAGCCGGGATGATTTGATGTCGGTCTCTGTTCCTTTCCCCATATTTTTGCTTCAGGCCGACCGAGATTAGATTCGGACGCGGGGCGGTGGTGACCTGATGCCTTCTTCTGAAGTGCGCCACACATGAACTCAGATGGTGCAGAAGTTAGAGGTGTAATAAAAACGTCTTTAAAACGGGAGCTATTGTAGCTTGACAACCTCCAAAGCCGTGACTGACAGTGCTGATCTACCCGGAGCATGTATCGCCTTCACCCTCTCCCACTGCATTGAGCCCACGTAGCGTCCGCTTCCGTCTAAGGCTTGCCGAAATTATGCATAATACTAGTTAAGGGCGCACACAGACTTAGTGCAACCGAAGAACACATACCGGCTTCGTTAATCCATGCAGACTCCTGTAAATACATTGTTTAGATAGGAAATTACAGTTGGATCTACCGTTTGAGTGCTCGAGAACCTTTCCCTCTAGTGAGGCACCTGATTCCTAACCATGTCAGCCTGTTGAACTGAGGTTTCAAGCCGTTCCTTCCTCTAGCAATGCATATCACTCCCCAATTACACTTGTGCCCACTTGCCTGGATGTTCTGCTCCTCAAACACAATGCGTGATTACACAATGCGTGTTACACATTTCGTTGTTTCGTCTAGTATCCGAAACACATGGCGTGTAGGAGCGTCTCGTCTCTATTCTGTCTGCATCGGCTGCCACTAGTGACAAGTTGGTTTATGTGTGTGCGTGTGCCATCCCTTGCAGATAATGTATCTTCGCATTTTGTGTTAAAGCTCTGCGGGCAGCGGTTTCACAGAATTGATTTTTTGAGATACTATTATAAAGTTATTCCGCTCCCGCTCGCTTACTTTAAATCTTTTTCTTCCCGCTTGCAGGACCCTCTTCTTCTTTTTGAAGAACTCTGCTGCTGGTGATATAGCTCCATGCCTTCGTTCTACGGAGGACTCAGTAGATGAAGAGGCGGAGGATATTGATGATGAGGAGCGGGTGGAGGATGAGGCGGACGCGGTTGAGGAAGGAGGCGGAGGAAAGTAGCTCTAAGGATCTGATCGAATCTCTTCTTATTTCCCTACCTCCCCATAACCACTGTACAGGCACTTAAGATACTTTATTCTTACCTAAGTATCCATTCGACATGATCTGGCCTTGTTATTCATTTCTCTATTATTAATGGGCCAGGGACGAGACGTTTGACAGACTTTTTTGTAAGGGCATAATTCAAATTTTCACACTGATGTTGCAGTCTTGTACAGGCTACCACTGAGGGTATTCGGGGCTTCTGCGGAACCAGTACTGCTGATCCCCTCGTCTCCCCAGCTGAACGCCCCCTGGTTTTTTGTCTGGGGATCAAGGCATCAGCTGAAACAATTTAGGGATGCCTTACGATGGTTCGAAAGGTTTGATGGCCCTCTGATGGCTTTAACTGTAGCTTCAATCTATGGTCACTGACGGTAGATGATCCCCCCTACGCGTCGTAACTACCACGAAGGGTAGTTTTTGCGCCTTTTTGTAACTACATGAACGCGAAATGTATGCAGAGATGGGCTGGGAATCACCGGTGGCAACTCAGAATGTTCCTCGTTACATTAGGCCCCTCACATGTCTGCTGGCGTTTCCACTAGTGCATAATATATATCGGGCACAAGAATTTGGCAATCGGTTGTTACCCGCGCCCCACTTTTAGTGGGCAAAGTGATGTCGGGTGGACGATCTGATATGTGGCCCCACCTAATATTTACTTAAATGAAATGCTTGTCACTTGGGTAGCTTGAATTCAATCCTCTGCCCGTGGCTGATTCCTGTCACACCTTCCTCAATTGTTGTCGTTAAGGCTTGCGGTCGGTTTGAGACCAGGTGGTTAGAGTTTATGGGTAGTTTACTAGATATAAAGCTAAGAGTTAAGTTATCAATGTTGCCACCTCCAGTTTTATTTTCAGTCGCGGTCGTCAAGAGAGTCGGATGCAACGATATATTATTCCTACTATCCCCTTCGATGTGATTGGTTATCACAGGCTGGATTATCGAACTAATGCCTTCTGTTTTCATCTTTTTTTTGCACGTAAAGAGCTACCAATTTCGAATATCTCAAATTGGGCGTTCGTGTTTCCAAATTTATTGGTGTATTTAAACAAGCTGGTGTAAATGTGATTTTCTAATTTCTACTCCCGGTAAACAGCTATCGGTGAATTTTATTTACCCCATCATAAAACCTGTATGCCAGCAGGGCCTCCCACCTCCATGCTGGGGTCACATATCCAATAATTTTCAATGTCTGTATTAAAGATCTCCAAATCTGATATGCAACAAAATATGGGGTTGCTCAATAGTGCATCCGAAGGGCCATAATAAATAAGTTAGTATACGCAAAGAAAGACAACGTTCGGCATACCTGATTAACAGATGCATGGTTAACGACCGAAAGCGCTTGAACTGTCGCAAATGGTGCGCACTCGACTGTATCAAATGTCCTTAAGTGTTGATTTTTTGCCATTTTTTACGGAAGGAATATGATAAATATTTCGGATGTACACACAACAATCCAATTAGAGGAGTAAACATATATAAGGATGCAAATAAGGGCGATTAGTAGTAGAAAAATCGCTCGGAAGGAAATAGGGTTATTGTATGGAGATGGGCTGCTGGGCGATCTTTCAAGTCGGTCTTTTACAGTGCATTTAACATCAGCCAGAGCATCGAGCAGACAATTACCATGGCTGAAGTGCGGAGCGCAACTATTTTATATTCCGAAGACTGTCAGAGGAAAGGATGGAGCGAGACGTTTCGTCGGTTGAAGAGAAGAATTAGATGGGAAATTCCTTGATGTTAGCCCGTTTGCTGGGCCTCATTTACAATTTTCCTTCCGGCTCAATATATTAGTTTTAGTATAGGAAACAACGTATTGTAACAGGAATCCAGCCTATGTCGGTGATCCGGAGCTAATTTTGTGGGATATTCAGGTTAGTGTTCGATTTTCGTTTAGGGAAGGCTTCAGTTTTTGGGTAGGTTTTGCGTTAAGTTTAGGATTACGACATGGGGTTATTTACCCTTAATAGGATTTTGTTTTAGATGGCTGGCACCAACGCAGTGTGGTTTCGAATTCCAGAGTCTGACTGTTTAGCGAATGACATGTAAGGTTTATTGGGTTAGGAGTCGATGCATAAAAGCTAGCATCCGCCCTGACACATCGAGAGGAGGGCTTTAGGGATGAAAAGATGATGCTTTTCTTGTCCTCTTTGTTCAGTTGCATTCGACAGGTGCTTTCACTTTAAAAAGTATTGATGATGCACGACCGTTGCGCTCGTTTTGCGTTGCAATGCGAGATACTTCTCAAAACTCAATTCCAACAACGCCATTCATATAGGCGATTAGGTTCCTCTTGCAAAGTCTGTCCACCATAATCGCACTTAATCGTTTGCCTTGATTTGGTGTCAGCTGCAAACATGACTCCCCTGTAGGCCAGTCCACTCCTGACATAGATGAAGAGCAGTTATGGCCCGAGGATGGAGTCTTGATGTCTGCCATTCACTACAGAGACTTATATTGCCTCCGCGTTGCCAAAACCTGAACCGGCTTTGTTTTAAACGACTTTCCCTTTTTGGGGAAACTTTTCAGAATTTGGCCCACCCCCGTTCAATCGCTTCGCGCGCAACCCGTGTCCTCGTTTTATTCGATTATATATGTATTACAACTCCTTACCGTGTTCTCATTATGTACGATCATATAAGCATTGCGTTCTAATTTTATACCATTTCTTTACATCTTTACATGAAGAATAAACTTATTATAGTCACCAGTCATGTGTCAGTCTACAATATCTTATGACCACGAGAATCTCGATTATGTGCGTGTTGACCTGATGCGTCTTTGAGACCGTGCTGCCCTTACTTCTTCGCCCATCGGGCCAAAAACCTGCACTCGAAAGAGACTTGGCCGGTACCTATTCTCACCCTTCTCGCTTAGTCGCTACAACACAGACTAAGATCTGTTGATCACGTTGTCCCCTATTCAACTCAGTAAATTACTCTGAGGTTTTGTGGATTACGTGGTGGTGTGGAGCACTATTAAAAGCTTTCCCGAACGCAATCGACACTTGTATCTTCGTCTGATGACTTGGAGTACTGCGCTTTTAAATACGGCTTATAATTAAAGCTGGAATGAATCCATCGAAATAAGTTCTAGGCAGTGTCAAGGAAATCTTTATATTTGAGAGCCTTTGTAGTAGCTTTTTATGGTTATCCTTGCCATACCATTGCAACAAATGCATGTTAGGCTGACCGATCGATGCATCGCATCGTTTGCTCTGGACAAATATTTGTTAACGGGGTGTACTTTCATTACATTCCAATAAGGGGGTAGAATGCCTTGATTACACAAAGCCTGGAGCGTTTGCAAGTAAGCTCCTGCAGTACTTCTGTCGAAATATAATCGCGACCCGATGACCAAGGTTTCCTAAGTGACAGAATGTCCTTCATCGCATCTCCTATGAAGAGGAGTTTCACCATTACTGCATTTTTACTCCCTGAAGGAAAGTCCGCCTGATAAAACCCGCTTTAATGGTGATTAAAGGCGGAAAAATTGCCTGGGGTGGTCTTATTCATCTTTGTTTTTGGTAATATTTTTATTGTTTTTAACTTCCGACAGTTTGACCATCCCTTATGGTTGTTGGGGACGACCATCGGCCTCAACTAAGCCTAGATGGCCATGAACTAAATCTGCCAAACGTTGTTAAGGATCTGGGCATATCATATTCCAATGGTCTTTATCTATCAAAGCATTGCACCCTGATTGTCTCCAAAGCACGCAGATATATCGGGCTTATCCTCCGAAATTTTACGACTATCTGTATAAGGGGGATTCTTTATAAAATTTATGTAGGGCCTGGCCTGAAATACTGCTCGTTTTATTTAGCCTTCTGCGCGCTAGTGAGCGGAAGAAAATAGAATCGGTCCAGTACTTGTTTACGAAAAGAGTTTTACCATCGGAGCACCGTAATCTGACGTATAACGAACGCTGATCCCTTATGGTTTCGTCGATTACAGAAGGGAATCTTTTTAATGTTAAAGCTTTTTAATAGTCGTACATTTACTCCTCTTATCCCTGTGTGGCAGCTTGACCACCCTCGACGCAGCAGTCATTGCAATGTCTTTTATTTCTTTAATTAGCTCATACAGTTACGTATCGTCAGCATTTTTCAGTAAACGCCATAGACATATGGAATATAATACTCCAGAGTATAAAAATTATGCGAAGTTATTCTTTGTTTAACAGAATTATTATTTTTGCATTCAAAACAGCTTCCAAGAATTATCGGTGCCGACACGGTAGAATCTTTTTTCCGACTCGACGGAGTGCGCGGCATCTGAGCCCAATCCCAGGTCTTTCTTTTAGGGCTATGGCACCATCTCCGCAGCCTACAACCGGTGACTTCTTCGGCAAATAGCGAGCAACCGTTCACAGATGCACTCTTGCCTGGGGCAGAATCCCGTTTCCTAAAAAAACAGAGAGACTGTAAACAAAGTGCACTTGCGTTAGCCCTTTCCCGATCTGAACAGCTATCATCCCACAGGCAACTGTTTTTTATCCTGAATAATATAATGATACGAAACACACTAGGCAGAGAAATGTATGGAAAAAGGATTATTCCAAAATGTAAGAATTACTGAATGCGATAGACTGGAGCCCTGCACATGTACCTGACCCAAATGCTGCCTGGTTCTTCATTAGTAAATTGATTCTGCAGTTGGTAGAGAAATTCTGTCCACTTAAAAGGCGATCGTGCGTCTCCCGACCCGAGTGGGTGACATCAGAAATAAAAAGGAATCTCAAGAAGAAAAGAAGACTGTGGAGAACATATGCCAGATATCAACAATCCGAACATTTTTCCGCTTTTAAGAAACAGCGAAATCGGTGTCGGAATCTTCTGAGAAAAGAAAGATAAGCCTTTGAGTCAACAATAGTCAATTACATACCAAGAAATTCGAAAAGATTTTATGCTTCCGTTAATAAGGCAAAACGAAATCGCGACTGCATTCCTTGTCTTTAAGACAATCAGGGAAACAGGTTAACTGATAACTCTGATAAGACCAGCCTCTTATCCAATTTCTTTATGTCCGTGTATACCGAGGAACCACCTTTTGACGAGGAAAAATACAACCGTACTGCCACATCTACAAACAAAATAAGGACGGTGTCGTTCCCAATGGCCACAGTAAGAAAAACTCTGAAACAGCTACAGCCCACTAAATCACCTGGCCCAGATGGTATATCCGCAAAAGGTCTCAATGAACTCACAGACCAGCTGACCTCTCCGCTCTCCAAGATATTTGAAAGTTCGATGGAGGCGGGGGCTCTGCCTACCGAGTGGAAGATAGCCAACATAAACCCCCATCTATAAAGGAGGAGAGGGACATCACCAAACAGTTTCCGACCAGTCAGCCTCACAAGTATCGGTTGCAAAATGATGGAGAAGATAATCAAAACGGAACTGATGAGGCATCTTGAAGAGAATAACTTGCTTAGTTCATATCAACATTGATTTCGAAGTGGTCGATCCTGCCTCACAAACCTGCTCACATCCATGGAAAGTTGGACAAAATCATTAGAAATGGGTTTGTCAGTCGATGCGGTCAACATTGACTTGAGAAAAGCCTTTGACAGGGTTCCACACAAACGTCTGATCTTTAAGCTCCGTCAAATGGGTGTGACTGGCAACCTACTCAAATGGTTGGCCGACAGGTGCCAGCGTGTTTGTATTGGAGATGCCAAGTCTCTCCTGGAAACCGTTTACAGTGGAGTTCCACAGGGCAGCGTTCTGGGTCCCATTTTGTTTCTGAGCATACTGTCGCCCCATTTCCAAACATCCGGGTTTGGACCAGTAACGTCCTGGAAACCATAACTTTTACCCTCTGGGACGGGACCGTAGCCATTCGGCGTTTTCGTCAATCTTACAGCCCAGGACGAGATGGCGTCCCTGTCAGCGTTCTTAAGGTGGATGCAAACGATATGTTTCCCTCGCTTCTGTAAAATATATTTAATCTTGCTCTTGAAAGTGAAACTTTCCCTATTTTATAGAAGGAATCGCACATACTGCCTATTCCGAAACACGGCTGACATACGTCATTTGACGAGTTAAGGCCAATAAATACACTACCAGCATTCTCGAAGATCTTCGAGACCTTGATCAAAGACAAGAGGATGTGTCACCTAAGAGAAAATAACCTACTTAATGCGGCTCGAAAAAAGGTCTTGTTACACTTGCCAACTCTCTTTCTTCGATCATGTGCTACAATCTAGAGACAGCGGTTTTGCAATTTACACCGTTTACTTCGATTTCACAAAGACGTTTGATCGTGTTGACCATGATCTCCTACTGCTGAAACTTGCCTCCTTCGGCATAGGTAACAAGCTTCTGAACTTCATATTTTCCTATTTGAATGCTCGCACACAACGGGTTAAAATTTCTGATGTTATCTCCAACCCCACGCATGTGAGGAGCGGAGTTATTCAGGGCAGCGTGCTTGGCCCGCTTCTATTTTGCCTCTTTGTCAACGATGTTCCTGATTGTTTTCAGTATGGTAGGCCCTTTATGTACGCTGACGATTTAAAAGTTGCCTATCGATATAAAACCGGTGCTCGCAACATCGTGCTTGAGCTCTTAAAAACGGATCTTCATGCCTTCGCTCGGTGGTGTCGCGCATGGTGCCTCTCCCTTTCTTGGCAAAAGTGCTCCGTTAGCGGTTATTTGACAGACCATCAGCCCCACCTAAGCATAGACGGTCACGATCTAAACGTTCCCGGAGTTATAAAGGATCTGGGCATATCATACTCTAGTAAGTCACTGTAAGTCACTTTATTGAGGGAATTAGGCTTTCGCCC
>WEDG01008562.1:0-21679 GCA_017591395.1 Schistocephalus solidus
CTGAAAGTGCATAAATGCTGTCGTTTGTGCTAAATTAACTGAAAATGTTTCCGTTATACCGCAGAAATGCAGTTTTTCTCTCGCAGTTGATATTGGTGTAGTGAATGCGACTTCTGAGAGAACGCAGTACATGCACCGACTTGAAAAGTAACGTTGCGAAAGCTTTGGCATATAGCGCTCTTATCCTTCCCATATTGTGCTTAACATACTAATTATACTGATTAGCCTATACGACAATAAACCATGGCCTTGTTCTTTAGCACTGGTCTTTGTTTTTGTACGCATTCAAATTTGTTGTAGTCCCCTTCGTTTTGTATGTTTTGCAGCGACAGGAGGCAACTGATGTGTAGTCGCGCAAGTTGGTTATTACGATTAATGTTGCTTTTAATCTGTACCGGCAATATATGTTTCAAAAAATGTGACCGAAACATAAAACGCCAAAATATTTATATTATAAATCAGAAGGACTGAAATATTGATGGTGTGAGCTGCATCTACGCTGGTCAGATGTTCGTCTTCACTATTCATTATTGTATGCGTAGTACCCGTGCCGAACAGGCGATTTGTCCACATTTTGCATCTGAAAATTAAAAAATCTCATCAAAGCTTATTTATGTTTAATGGTATGACGCTGGTTAATGGACTCGTTTCCCATCTAAGGGATGGTTTCTTTTGCCGAAAAACCTAATTATTCAGCAAGCCAAGGAGACCGGTCTCAAGGAAACAAATAGGTTAATATTTATAGGCAATATATGCATGTATATATATAATATTAATATAATATTAATAATATAATATTAATATAATATTATATTAATATTATTTGTCGCCCATTTTGTACAATCACAACATGTTAATAGTTGGCTATAGAATCTCAAATTCTTTGCAAACCATATGCAGCGAAGAAATGGCCATATTTAATCAGTATCCGTTTAAATCCTCTGCATAACTGTCTTGTCAATTAAAAAGCAGTTCATATTATTTGAACGAAATAAATCCTTGACTGAACAATATATCTTAACTATTTAACTTTTTTTCTTTGTTTTTACTGTTAATTGTGCTCTTCTTGACATTTTCGCATTTGGTATCTTTATATTTTCTAGACGCTGTGCGTTCTATATTACTTTGTTTATATTCTCAAAATGTGATGACGATTGCTTTCTAAATTCTTTAGTCGTTTAAAGGCAGTGGCTAATGTGAATACTGTTTTGGAGTTATTATCGCGTAAAATATACAAATACCGAAACATTCGTCATTCTACTAATGTTTTTTTTAAATGTAAACATCATTACTTCTAGAAAATCTTTGATGCCGCGATTTATCTGTTTTTGGAAAAGTTTTTACAGTGAATATTTTAAAAGACATGGAAGGTGAATATTAATGGAAAAATTCAATATCCAACATGCAGCAACTTCACCATTATAATGTATTTGGCGTGTTTAACTTTATCTTTTAGCGTCAAAATGTAAGTCTTAGGAGAGTTTCAGCTGCAAATAAACTATCGTTGTCTTCTGCAATACCTGTGTGACTAAAACTAGACACCGCGTCCATGTGGGAAATGGAACAGAGAGTGAGATAAATGTGGCGCAAGTCCACTTCCACTTTAATCCAGCGCAATGCCACTCTCACTATAATCCAGCTTGAGTCACCGTCCCTGCACGACATACAGTGGACATATTCGAACACGACGGTCGAAATATCGTGTGTATGTCGTGCCCTCAAGTGCCTCCTATACGGCCTGTACTGTTGATACGCTGCACCAATACGGGGGCCTTATCCGGGTACAGCAGCCGTTATTTAGGATAAGGTCCAACGTGTGCACGCTAGTTGCAGGTTCATGCAACACCTATTCCGTGGGAGAAGAGTTGTCTGGGCTTGAACTCGCCTCTGGACTTATTCACAAGGTCTCGACACGACATGTCGAGGGTAAGGGATGAGAGAGTGCGGTTGGTGCCGTGCAAGTCTACTATCAGTTAGAACTAGTTCACGCGCGAGACACCGTCTCTGCACCACGCTTTCCGACGAGCATACAGTGGAAATCGTCGGATTATAACGGTCAAACTGATGTATGGCATGCCTCTTAACGGGCCGCGTGGTAAATGCGATAGACGAACACGGGGGCCAATTCAGGGTGCGGCATGTGCTTTTTTGCTGAGATGCGGTCCCATAACAAATGCCGTACATGGGGGTGCGCGTGCACAATATGGGCATGCATAGGTGCAGGCTCAGACCCCACCCCACTCTCCCACTCCGAGGAGGATGATTTATCTCTCCCGACCCCGTCTCCGGTCTTCTGCGGTGAATATCGACTGTCGAATTCTCGTATGTGTATAAGTAGGTGTCAGGCTGCAATGGCTCCTTCTCAATATGAACTTTATGGTACTCCCACGCCTCTGGATTCGACCCATTTGTGGTGCTAGCTACCTGTGCCCGACCCCGTGTCCGAACCCTCTTGACGCGCGCAGATGGGGAAGGGTAGAGAGCGTACGATAACTGCAACGCAAGTTTAAAATCACATAAAACTAATCCACGCGTAAGTCACCGTTTCTGCACTACCATACCGTGGAGCACACGTTGAAATAATTCAAATCGACGGTCGGATTGTCGTCGGAATGACTGTGTGTGACCTGCGTGGGTGCGAATTTATGTCAACTCACGTTGGTCTTGCTAGATTAGAGGGTGCGTTAAGGGTCTGACTGGGTTGACCATGTGCACCATAACGTTGCCGGCTAACGGGTCACATTGACTGTGGTGCGTAAAGAAACTCTTTATCTGATAAAAGAAGGCTTAACGGCTCTTCCTCCTCCGTAATGCGCCTCTGTGCCAATCCAGCTCGGTTTGAATCTAAGCCACAACCTTCCTGATTCTGTGACCTTCCAGTCCATCCTGCGTGCACCTGGCGTGTACGACATGGATATATGGGCTGCTCAGTTTTTGCAGCCACTTCGCCTGATCCCGCCTTTGGTCTTCTTGACACTGGAATCATATGCGCGAGGCAGCAGAGGGGACTATTGATCCAATGCCTGCCTACCATACTTATAAACTAAATTACATGTCAGTTACCATCCCTGTGAACAACTGCTATGCTGCACACGTTCGAAATTGCCAGGGACCAGGGTCAACGCCTCAGGTCGCTCTATGGATAAGTCAAGACAATTCCAAAATGACCATTTTCGAAGACTGTGTGCTCAAAAGGATTTTAAGTAGAAGGCCTAACCGAATGCAATATGCCTAATCTCATGAAATATCGACTGAACTTCTAAAATGTGTTTAATATTAGAAAATATGATTACTTGGGTATTAACATTGATCATCGTGCAGCCTGATCCCAGGATATTTCGTTAACGTTGGGATGCCGAATTTTGAATATGATTCCTCCAACCACATTCAAAAAGCGTACTCTGTTAAAACGGCTATTTGAGTAGTTTGCATTTATCTCCTGGTTTTTTATGCCTCTATTCATTGAAAAATATTAGATAGAACCCATGCTCAAAATATTTATTCTTGTGCCCGTTCGGTAGGCAATTACGCCTTTAAACTTCAGGCGTGAAGAAAGTATATATTTCGGTATTGAAGGTTTTTAATTAGGAGATTTTTATGACTGAAATGTTCGTTCATAATATATCGTATCTGTCAATTTTGTATTTTTACCATAAAGTGTACAAAATGATCTACGTCCATAGCAATTATTATGCGAACAATTGGATTCTTTCTCAGAGCGTAAATAAATGTGTGATTTTTTGCATACAGAATATCCACAAATGTGGTTTATAAACCTTAAATTGAAGTCCAACGGCTGGCAGGGTTCAACATTATTCGAGAATTAAGAAACTTTTGAAAACCGAAAGATATACTTTCATCATCCGTGTAATAGCAAGAAGGTGTTTGTGCACGTTGTCTATTTGAAGGAAA
The DNA here is from genome assembly GCA_017591395.1 of Schistocephalus solidus. Lineage (NCBI taxonomy): Eukaryota > Metazoa > Platyhelminthes > Cestoda > Diphyllobothriidea > Diphyllobothriidae > Schistocephalus > Schistocephalus solidus. The sequence continues at coordinate 3,913 of WEDG01008562.1, forward strand.
AAATGCTTTGAAAATACAAGCTGAAAATGTAATCTATTTAAGCAGCCATTTTTTACAGAGTATGCTTTCTGAAGGTGGGCAGCAGAGAATCTATTCCAAATCTGGCATCTTAACGTGACGCAAATATCTTGGGATGAGGCTGCAAGCTGATCAATGTGACAACCCCGCATAATTAATTTATTTGAATCAAAAACATATTTTAGAATTTTGGTTGAAATTTCACGAGAATGGGAATCTACCAAAGCTAATATTATTCGGTACCATGATTTGTTCAATGTGAGACAAACCAAAGCATTAAAATTTCGGATACTGTTCTTACCATAGTGTATCTTACAGGTTCCAAACGTTAGTTTAGAAAACATGTATGTTAGTCCCGCGTCCACGTCAAAGTCCTGGTTTAGATTTCTGGACAGAATACGCGGGTTTGTTCTTGGTCGCAATCTGCTGCCAATCGTTACGCCCGGGAGCAAAGTTAGTGTATAGTTCGTATGGTATTGGAGACGTACGATAGCCTGCACATTTCTCTTGCTATGGCCACCTCTGTGGGCATGTTGGCCGTTTACCTATTTAATACAGAATGGAATGTACAAGTGTTCGTTTTCTCATGAGAAGATATCTAGCTTATTTTATGTAAAATTGATGGTGTACAAATGCCATTGATGCATTCTGACATGCAATATATTTTACAGTATTTGCAGGATATAGGTTTTTGTAAAACTAATCCCCAAGCAAATAATTATGACACCGTCGTCAATGAAAATGCCGTAGACCAATAAACATCCTTTTTTGAAAGTGTACGGATGCTTAAGAATACTCAGTGGACATCAAGTAACAAAATAACAACCCTGCACACAATAAACATTGACACGTTAAAAGTCTGTTAAAAAAAACTAATATATACCGCATTTTAATAACCGTATCACTCTTTTATAAGTGAAGACTCACTTGGGTTCATCTATTATGATCGAAAGGGCAAAGGTCCGACTCTCAAATAATCTTTTGTTAACATATATCATAGATTTCGTTTTTTAATACCATATTTATTTCTAATGACGACATATATAAGTTATATTGTTCAAATTAGCCTTTCTTACCTCACACTGAAAGAAGCCGGAGATAAAAGTTACATTCAGTTCACATTCAATCAAACCGAATTGACTGCCTGCGCTGGCAGCGGTGCAAATACTATTTTTTCCGAAGATTAAATCTCCGATGTTGCAAGTGCATAGCTGATTCCCTGGCCAACGAAATGAGCGGATACTTGTAGGCGGCTGTGATAGAAGATGTTTGGCATTCAGCGGTGAAAGAGCGTCGGTGAATAATGGACATTGAGGTATTGCTAGGGTCGGAGTGTATTAAAGATGACGGAATGGATCATTTACCTTGACCTGTAGCCCATGTAAATACACCTACCGTAAGTATGTGTACACAGAGGAGCGGTAATATTTGATGCATATTTCTGCTGTGCGGAGAACGTTCGAGTGCTGCATGGAGGGAAGATTTGTTTTTATATGTGCAGTCACTTGGTTTTCTCTAGACAGACTACGCATATTCAACCAAGTCTTCTTTGCAAAGGCATGCCAGACAGAAGTTTACGTGACCCTATTACACGGTTAGTTGGCACTTCAGCAGCAGTTTTCCCACTCATGGGTCAAAAGGTAAGCTGAACATTAAAACAAGCAGATGGCCACAAATTAATTACAATTACAGTGTACCCTTACATTATTGGAGAGAATTATGCCTTTATATACCAGCTATAAACGCTTTGCAGGTTTTTGTGTATAGCAACATTTAAATGTAGATGATTCCTGCCCAAGCCAGAGAATTGAACTACCGTCGACTAAACCTATTCAGACGCGTTCGGTCAAAGCGCATCGGGCAGCGGGATAATGTAAGTGGATATGACTTTCCATTAGTTTCTGAGAACGATGGAATCCATGCAGACAGCCAACTATGAACTCTTCGCACAAATTATATGTATTGACATTTGAATAACAAGACTTTATTAATTCGGGTGGTTGGGCGTGCATGGATCGGTTACGGGTTCCTATTGAATCAGTTGATTTCTTTGGCTGGTATTTGGGCTTATCTCTAGGCAGCGTCTGAAAAGCATGGTGCGTCGTCGAATAATATTTTGCGCTTTGATGCTAAATGCCAACAACACCATGAAGGCAGCAGGCTATACACGACTCGGTGCACGTTTGATTATTCCCTTTAGAGGTAATTCTGGGAGTGGAATTTTGAAACTCATGGTAAAAACCGTAGTGCTTTTTGTTAAAAATCAAGACTGGATAGGCGTGGATACTTTTAAACAGTGTGCGTCCTGCACTACGTTATAAGTATAAATCTTTCATTCTGAATGTACTATAAAAGTGCTCGTTTCAAGTCAAAGAAGCACCAAACGCGATGTTCACAAAAGGTCATTCTTTATGGCCCCTGCGATGGTAAATACCAGCACGAAAAATTAGAAACGTTCTCATATGGCAGCTGAACAAGCTGGGAATACATATTTACGTTATCAAGGCAAAACAAGAAGCTCATATTAATTTAGTGTTGTTGCAGGATCAGTCGTTTGACGCCCGAATATCAGGCGCAATTCCACTACTGCACTAACGCGAAGAAGATCAATGAATTGTTGTGAATTGGTTTGCCTACCGAAAGGAATCTTGAAAATACTCTGGCCAGCTAAGAGCCACAGGTTTGGGCGTACACAGTCATTGCTGTAGAAATATCAAGTAATGTGTGGAACATGAACATATGCTGTCATCTGATGGATACTCTCATGAAACAGTTATCAGCCGATCAGATCCAATCCGTTACAGACATTTTCATTTTAAATCCATGGTGTTGTCAGCATTTACCCTCGCATATGTCCCTGAAGATCAATATTTAAGTTGGAATATGATAGTATAGTATTCCTTGTCAGAACCGCTGAAAATGGTAAAAAGAGAACGAGATGACAACAATTTCATTGGCAATCGCCGCAGTTTAATTTGTGTATTTTGTGGCTCTATGATATAATTCCCCCTTTAATGATCAGTTTATTACAGCAGTTATGTTGGTGCATACGCATCAACGGATCTTAGAGCCGAGGAACAGGAGATTTGTGTCTGCTTCAGGAAGTCCGAAACTTCTTAACGAAATTAGTATAAAAGCATATATCTGTGGGTAAACGTTGCCGATTAATTCCGAGGATATGGACTGTTGTGAGCGTAATGAGTAGGAAATAAGATATATTTATCACCCCGCACATTTAACTAGAATAGTTTTTAAGTAATATTTACTTCCCTTTATGATGACGGGTTACCATCGACGTCACCTTTGTAATTGCCTTGCGATGCTCGTGATAAATTCAGATCAAATATGATCAGTCCTACGTAAGTTAAGGCGGAGTTCTTAAAGGGTTAACTTCAAGTTAGCTAGCATGTTAATTGTTGCCACGCAAGACAAGGAAACATAAATGTTTTTCGTTTGACTCGGTAGCGTTGGTGGGATTCGAACCCACGCCAGCAAGGGGAAGGCATAATGAAAAGCCAATTCTCTAGCCAACTGACCTGTGTGGCCCCACTGGGAGCCGTGACTTTAATCACACTTGGGTCAAGTTACCCGCCCAGCCTACTGCAACGTATGGAATCCACAATTCTGATACAGTAAGCTGACTGCCCAAGCAGGATTTCCGAAGCAATCAATCTTGAATCCACCAGATGACTACCAGGCACAAATAATTTGTAGAGGATTTTGGCAGATTTGAATAATTCCTTGGACCCACTTGTAAAAAACGAGTTGGCCTCGGTGGGACTCGAACCCACGCTAGCAAAGGGAAGGCTCTAGATCAGCCAACGCTCTAGCCAACTGAGCAACGAGGCGCCATAGGGCTTAGCTGATCTAAGAAATACCATCGATAACGTGCAAGCTCCCTATCAAACATTGCCCATTTATAGCCCACATCCATGTAGATAAATGTCAGGGCATAAAATGAATAACGCATTTCGATGCAGTTTTAAATTTTTAAGGGAATCTTTGACAGTGTGATCACAGGCGATGCGGGAGGCGTCAGCATTGTAAAAGAAAATGATACAAAAAATTTAACTAAATGCCATGAATTACATGAAATGTCTCATGAACATGTCTTAATTCTTTATTGCTGCGAGTAAAACTCAGACAACTTATTTTAAATTTAAGGTCAAAAACCTAGACGCAGTGGGTCTACTTTCATTGAAACCTTAGCACATGGCAAACAAATGTATGAGGTCGAAAGTTTATCGTTGCTTTAAAAAATTTTCCTATCAAAAGCTTAACTAGTTAAGGTGAGTTTACCAATTGCGGCAACAGTCGGCCTATATGCGCAATAGGTCAGTCATACATTGGACTGTCGTTCTTAGCTTCCAAGTTATATTATCCAACTTGAGAATCAATTTTTATAGTGTATGATTTCCATTGATAAAAATTTATATAACTGATGACCAAATCAGAGTGCTATTTCCTCCACATATGGCAGCATACAAAACCGCTTTAAAATAAATGCAGGTAAAATTATGCCTAAAGCATTATGATATGGAAAGAGAACCAACGTTCTTATTAACTATTTTTAAGACATAGTATTTCTGCACTTATCTGTTGTTGTGTTGCAGGTTATGAACCATTGCCTAATTAAAGTCAGCGTCTTCTGTATCGAGGCTGAATACCAAAACGGTTTCCGAGGTAACAATGATAGCCCCTTTCAGCAAACACTGACTTTCGTACCGCAAGTGACAGCCGTACGCTCCTATAGGCACATTTTCGCGCAAATCTCGACCTTCAAAGTGTTTGCATCCGCATGTGACCCATTTTCCAGAAAAAATCACTAAACGTCGACTGCGTGCAAACTCTAGGATTGTTAAAAACTGTTCCGGGCATGTTAACATCGGACACTGCGAAGGTCGAATTCACTATGAGACCTTCATACTTAGATAAGCTTATGGCAGCTGTGACTTACGAATTTGAACTTGATCAAGCGTAAAATTAACGGTCTGCATAGTGTGAGTAAATTCCCTTGTGCCCATCACGAGTCAACAACGGAAGAATAAGAAAGTTATCCTATTCTGCCATTATAAGGCCTAGTATTCGAAGACAGCATATTGGCTACATGTATGCGTTGACATGGATGGTAAAACGATTGCATGGATGTATATGGTTCGGTTATCTAATCCAACTTCCATCAAACCTTTTATTTCCCTTGGTAAATTGAAATCGCTTGAGGTATTATTCCTAGTATCTGGAACTGTTTCTATTCATAAATCTTTAACAGAAAATTATACCACGTAAGATCTTTTCATGCGAATTTTTTTTAGAAACTGAACTGAGCAGAGATACTGGTGATACGCACACCAATGTACGATGGCAGGGTATGGACTGTTTTCATACATTAAAAATTGATACACAATTTCTGGGTTGGAATATAAATCGGTTTTTTAAATATTGGTTAGAAGAAATTCATCTGAGTTTGGTGCTACACCGTTCATGGTTTGCGACTAAGATAGCTTAATTAATCTTTTTTCATAATATTATTTATTTTGCACGTTAAAATCGCGTCCTTAAAACCTGCATTAGGTTTATCATCGATATTTGGTATCCACACAGGGGCCAGGAACAAAAACCATTATCTCATTAAAGTTGTCCGGAAACAAACGTTCAAGGCTTGAGGTGATAATGCATAATTTGATCAGTTAGTTCGGCAAATTAATGGGATTAGCAGCACAGTGCAGCAAATAGGCGCTGAACTAGAACAAAGTCATCAGTGTTAGAATGTACATGCAAGAATGTACATAGCAAGATTAATTATTCGGCCTCATAGATTGGTAGAAATACTTATCACTATTTATTCACTGCCAATTCAAAAATTTCCATTATTTTTGAGGGGGCTTCTTACAGTGTACGGAGCCTTCCCAAAATTACAAACAAACAGATAAACACTACTGATTAAACTTTTTGTGAAACCATGTTTCGCAGTTTTAATCAAAAGAATTCCAGTATATCTTTTGCGGTGGTTGGGGATTCACGGGCTTATTCGTGATGCGCAGCCATTGTTCAGTTTGAAGAGCAACTCCGCAACGCGCATCTATAGTCTATGCTTTGGTCTCTTGCTTTAAAAGGAATGAAATGCATGATTTGTTGGGCAAAACTCCAAGTGTCATGGGCTATAACTATTGTGGATTAGCGAATTACCAGAAACGTTTTCAAAACTCTGGTCCTTTCATCCACAAAATACTGACACTTCAGTCAACCATAGTGCATTTTAAAACGAATTTTCAGTTATGGTAATCCAAGCGTATAGAAACAACCCGGAGCTCAGTCAGTTATTCTTACTGGAGTACTGTTGTGCAATGTAAGATCGGAAGAGCGTATGCCTAATTATTTATGCCTTTTCACCTGAAGTTACCGAAGTTTCGAAGGCTTTGAAATTCCAATTTGAGTCAAACATAAAATTATAATTTTTTATTACAAACATAATCCGACGGACTTGTTGATGGTTATTTCAAGTAAATAATAAACACCTGCACATTAAATGATGATGGTATGGCAATTCACATGATGTATTATGTATGACATGTGACAGTGTATAACAAAGCTCCATGGATGTTTACCGCGACAGACATGAGGAATTTACTTGTACGAGACACCCATAATACGTTGGTGTCGTGAGTACAACAAGTGGTTTCCTGTTCCCCTTATCGCACTACACGACACAAAATAGTCACCTTCTGCTGTGAGCAAGTTGACATGCGGCGGGCGTGGTTTTGACGTAAGCTATTCATGATATGCAAACATCGCTACAATTTGATAACTTCCTTTGGGTTAACTGAGAACATTTACAGGTATCGCAATTCTAAGGCTGCATGAAAAGTAGCTGTTGACTGGCATAAAACAAAACATCCATTTGATAGGAAGATGAAAGCGAGACCCCTACGACGGTAGGTTTAGTATTAGTCTGAGCTTTCAAAGTCAAACCGGAGTTCGTGTGAATCTCCAACCGCATCTGATGATTACTTCAAAAGAGATGGCGAAACATCAGACAAATAAACATCGTGTTCCAGTGATTACCCTAGACTTTATCTTCTTCAGAACGTTTTCCTGGGACTCGCTTGTTCGTTTCCACCAACATGGTGTGTAAATCAATATGCCTATTTATGGCCTTGGTGGCTGACAGGCATGCCGCCAAGAGTTCCCACTTCAACTTGTTGCCGAACCACACCAGTATCCGCGTGCTAGCGGAGTCGAATTCATGGCCTTCCTCCATTGTGTGTAGATTGTGACTTGAGACAGTATGTCGCCTCCATTAATGGCCCGTTTGTGCTTGAGTATTGGCGAGCTGGGGCATCGTCCTGTTTGGCCTGCATAATGGCAAATACATTTATGACATGGAATTTGCTAAACTAGGCCCGATTGCCTACATGCGTACAGCCGCTCCTTCATCTTCATTATTCTGGTTCGTAGGGTAGCTCGTGGACGATGGGCGAGCCCCATACCTGACTCTACTGCGATGTGATCTGTTGCATGGGACACGTTCTTTATGGACCAAAGCGAGCGCCAAATTGTTGGCATCTCTCTTCCATTGGTCTGTCGTGAGCGTGGACCTATGCGGCGGCTAATGGAATTCTTCGGACAGCCGTTCCTTGCCAATCGGTCCCTGAGATGCCGAAGCTTGTTTGCTTTTGGAATTTTCATCTATCACCCAATCCTCACAGTTTGATCAACCTATTATGCATTCCATCACGCATTATATTTCAACTACCGGATAACCCGTTTTTAGCAGTCCTCGTCGTTTAGCCGCAGATAAGTTAGCTATCGAAAAGGCTGCGTTCAACCATATGATGGAGCTAGGTATAGTGCGGCCATCCACTAGTCCATGCGCTGCTCCCCTACATGTGGTGGGCAAGAAGTCTTTAACTTACTGGCGCCCATGTGGTGATTACCGACGGTTGAACAAGTGCACTGCTCCTAACAAATATCCACTTCCACATCTATGTGATTTTTTATTTACCCTAGCCAGTGCAACAAAATTTTCCAGCAATGACCTAGCCAAAGTCTTATACCAAAATCCCCGTTGCTCCAGAAGACATCCAGAAAACGACGGTTGCGACCCTATATTGACTTTTCAAGTTCGTCAGAAGGCCTTATGGACCCGGAAACTGCGCTCAAACTTTTCATCGTTTCAACAACGAAGCCCTCTGTGCCTTACCCTTCGTTGCTTTTTATGCCGATTATGTTCTGGTTGCAATTTCTAGTCAGCATGAACACCTACCACACCTAAGTCTCATTTTCGAACGTTTGAGCGAATTTTATGTTTTCCTTAACGCCTTTTAATGCGTTTTTGGCTTTCCTTGCTCGTGTTCCTAGGACACCACGTAGATAATTTAAGTTTTTATCAGTTTTAGCTATTTTTGAGTTCTCCACTCATTATTCTTTCCGATAACTGCGCCCTTTAAAAGGCCTAGTCGTCCTTGACTACTGACTTGTACCTTCAAACGTAGCACCGGCAGCGTAAAAATCTGCTTTGAGGCTCAACGCCCTATGCTCTGTTGTGCTTAAGTGCTCAGATAATAATTTCTGTACCATTTTTCAATGGCATTGACGTCCACATCTTGTCTAACTTTTGACAGAGTTTATATTGCACGGTTGAGCAGCAGATTTGCCAACCGATGCCACGCACTTCTTCATTGTTTTCTTCAACGATAGTTCGGTATTTGCGCAAGTGCAGATGGCAGTCAGTGATCAGCACTCAAGTCCTTATATATTCAATAGAACTTTGTAACGAAGGTTCTTCTGCAAGAACTCATTTAGCTAGAAAGCGCAGTTGTTCATAGGTTGCTGTCTGGGAGAATGTCTCTCAGATGCGAGCTAAGCAATACACATCACGCCCGAAATTGTCACAAATCAGATCGGATATGAGCATCCCGGGTCCTTGTTGAGGCTTCAGTATGCGGAAACACGCTGTAGATCGGCAAAAGTGATGCAAACGTCAACACAATGACTGCTTGCTCGTTTTCGCAGACTGTAGACAGCAATAACAGTTTTACCGTAATACAAATAACTTAAGCCTTCCTGGATAGCGAATCCTCCCTGGAAAAATTTGATTACGTGCAAAACAGGCAACTGTGCCGTGCCTGTTAGTCTGTGAATTCGTGCGATGAATGGAGTTATAGAATATTCATACAACTCAAGTAGTCAGTTGTCACTGAGTGTGGTTTATGTGTGATCAGTCGAAGTTAACGAGGTGTCAGTGCGTGTGTTTTAGTGCCTGCGTCCGCCGTTGAGTATTGATCATAGGGCATGGGGCCTCGGTCGCCTGCAGCCAATCAATGAACTGATGCAGTTTGATTGGCAAGGAGCTCTCGCAAGGCTGGTGCTGAAACTCTGTGGCTCCAGCAGCGTACGGACCATGAGCATGAGGCAGAGAGGGGGATCGCGTGGGTAGTGCCAAGATTAGCAGGGGACGGCGCTGATCACGGGAGCAGACAGCCACAGCATCCGTCTACATTTATTTATGCTTTTATTTTGCTTTTGTGGTTTTGCGACTTCGCACTACCGAAAACCGTAAAAAAATATTGATAATAATTTCATGTATTATAATTACATCATAAAATGTTCATATTTTTAAAAATTTCATATTGATGTTTTTCGGGATTGAACGGATTTATTATATTTCCATTATTTTAAATGGGGAAATTCGTTTCACAAGACGAATTTGGTGCTGGAACGGATTAACCTCATCAACCAAGCTCCACTGAACTGTTTCGAAACCATTGTGACGTCGTGCGTAACATTTTATCCTTATTATTTTATACTTCTTATTTCTTGTTCTCTCTACCATTGAAATCCTCTGGGCGACACAGTTTTAAATTTTTCGCTTAACACGTTGTCATGGCGGTTGAAATTTTTCGGCGCAAACATTAAATTGCGCGACTACTCATCAGCTGCCTCCTGTCGCTGCAAAACATAACTCACGAAGGAGACTACAACAACTTTGAATGCGTACAAAAACGAAAAACCAGTGCAAACGAACAAGGCCAGGATTTATTGCCGTATAGGCTAATCAGTATAATTAGTATTTTAAGCACAATATGGGAAGGATAAGAGCGCTTTGTGCCAAAGCTTAAGCAAAATGTCTTGTCAAGTCAGTGCTTGCACTGCGTCCTCTCAGAGATCGCATTCACCGCACCGATATCAACTGCGAGAGAAGAACTGCATTTCTGTGGTATTGTTTAACGACATTGATAGTCCGTTTTATCTCGCAAAACCATCTGTTTGGATGCCAAACCTTCATCTTGAACATGCAAGAGTGAATACTCGCACGCACAAGATAGATTCTGGATGAGGTTCCTTCCATCCAGAGTTCCTATCCCTGAGCTACCGTGGCTTCTACCTGCCATTTGTTTTCGAAACCAAAAATATGTGGATGCAAAGACATCCCCTTTTATCTGTAAACAGTGACTTCATGGGAATTATTATTAGTTTATCCATTACCTCGACTGTTGAAAAAATACTCAAGGTGTCAACATAACTTTTCTGAAATACATAACGTGCTTGTCAGCATACTATAGGCAAAAGTCAAGAGTTCTTCCGTGGTCAAGTTTTCAGACGAGCATTGACTCAAGAAATGTGGCATCAGACGAATGACATAATTGCAAGTCTGTTTTAAAGATGCAGACTTGGAACGAAACGACTACTGACTCAGACCAGTCAGGTGGTAACAGGCACACTCACTCGACCGCATCGAGCGAATTCCCTTTTACTGCCTTGGCAAATTGAAATTGCTTGAGGCATTATTCCTAGTATCTGGAACTGTTTCTATTCACATATCTTTAACAGCAAAATTATACCACGTAATATCTTTTCATGCGAACTTGTTTAGAAAATGAACTGAGAAGAGATAGTGGTGATACGCACGCCGATGTACGATGGCAGGGCATTGACTGTTTTCAAAAAATTAAAAAATAAGCACACAATCTGTGGGTTGAAATATAAATCGGTTTTGTAAAATATTGCTGAGAATATAATGATCTAAGATTGGTTCTATACCGTTCAGGTTTAGTGACTTAGTTAGCTAAATTAATCTTTTTTCGTAATCTTATTTATTTCTCTCGTTAAAATCACGTTCTTTAAACGTGCCTTTGGTTTCTCATCGATATTTGGTATCCACACAGGGGCTAGGAACAAAAACCCTTATCTCATTAAAGTGGTCTGGAAACAAACGTGCACGGCTTAAAGTAAGAATTCATAAGGTGATCAGTTAGTTCGGTAAATGAATAAGATTAGCAGTTAAGTGCAGTAGAAAAAAATAGGCGCTGAGCAAGAACAAATTCATCAGCGTTAGAATCTTCAGAAACATGGCAAGATTAATTATTCTGCCTCATAGATTAGTAATAATCCTATTCACTATTTATTCACTACCAATATAAAAAATTTATTATTTTTGAGGGGGCTTTTTACAATGTACGAAGCCTTCCGAAAATTACACACAAGTAGATAAACACTTCTGATTAAACGTTTTGTGAAACCATGCTTCGCAGTTTTAACCAGAAGCCTTCCAGTATATCTTTTGCGGCGGTTGGGGATTCTCAGGCTTAGCCGTAATACGCAGCCATTAATCAGTTTGAAGAGAAACACCGCAACGCGCATCTATGGTCTATGCTTTGGTCTCTTGCTTTAAAAGGAATAAATGCATGATTTCTTGTGCAAAATTCCAAGTGTCATGGGCCAAAGCCTTTTTTGGAGTAGCGAATTGTCAGAAACGTTTTCAAAATTCTGGTCCTTTCATCCCAAAAATTGACACTTCCGTCAAACATAGTGCATTTCAAAACGAATTTTCAGTTATGGTAATCCAAGGGCATAGAAACAACCACGAGCTCAGTCAGTTATTCGTACTAGAGAACTGTTGTGCAATGTAAATTCGGTAGAGCAAACGCATAAATATTTGTGTTTTTGCCTGACGTTACCGAAGTGGATATCGCCTGACTTTTTGATAAAAATAGTACGTAAATAATTAACACCTGTACCTTACATGATGATGGTATTGCAATTCAAATGGTTTATTATGTATGACATGTGGCAGTGTATAACAAAGCTCCACTGGTGTGTAAATTCTTCATGTCTGTCGTGATAAACACTTTCGCATGTCATACATAATAAATAATTTGAATTGCCAAACTATCATCATTTAATGTGCAGGGTTTATTATTTAATTGACATAACTATCAACAAGTTAGTCAAATGATGTTTGTCATTAAAATAAATAAATTTTTGACTCAAATTGGAGTTTTGAGGCCTTCGACACTTCGGTAACTTCAGGTGAAAAGGCATTTGCTCTTCCGATTTTACATTGAACAACAGTACTCCAGTACGAATAACTGAATGAGCACCTGGTTGTTTTATGCCCTTGGATTACCATAACTAAACATTCGTTTTAAAATGCACTTTTGGTTGAATTAAGTGTCACTTTTTTTAGGGATGAAAGGACCAGAATTTTGAAAACGTTTCTGATAAGTCCCTAATCCACAACAGCTATAGGCCATGACACTTGGATTTTTGCCAAAGAAATCATGTATTTTTTTCCTTTTAAAGCAAGAGACCAAAGCATGGACTAAAGATGCACGTTACGGAGTTGCTCTTCAAACTGACCAATGGCTGTGTATCACGGCTCAGCCTGAGAATCCCCAACCACTACAAAAGGTATACTGGAATGCTTCTATATAAATCTGAAAAACATGGTTTTACAAACAGTTTAATCAGTAGTGTTTATCTACCTGTATGCTCTTGAGCGAAATTTTGGGAAGGTTCCGTGCATTTTAAAAACCCCTTCAAAAATAAGAAATTGTTTTTTGTATTGATATTGACTAAATAGTGATAAGGGTTTCTACTAATTTTTAAGGCATAAAAATTAATCTTCCTATGTTTCTGTATATTTTAACGCTGGTTAATTTTTTTTGCTCAGTACCTTTTTTTCTACTGCACTGTACTGCTTATCCCATTCATTTACCGAACTAACTGATCAACTTATGAATTCTTACTTCAAGCCTTGAACGTTTGATTTCAGACCACTTTAATGAGATAAGGGTTTTTGTTCCTAGCCCCTGTATGGATGGCAATTATCGATGAAAACCCGTACGCAGAATTTAAGGACGTGATTTTTACTAAAGAAATAAATAAGATTACGAAAAAAGATTTATTTAGCTAACTAAGTCACTAAACCTGAACGGTATATAACCAAACTCAGATCATTTTATTCTTGGCAATATTTTACAAAACCGATTTATATTTCAACCCACTGATTGTGTACTTATTTTTTAATTTTTTGAAAAGAGTCAATGCCCTGCCATCGTACATCGGCGTGCGTATCACCACTATCTCTACTCAGTTCAGTTTCTAAACAAGTCCGCATGAAAAGATCTTACGTGGTACAATTTTCTGTTAAAGATTTATGAATAGAAACAGTTCCAGAAACTAGGAATAATGCCTCAAGTGATTTCAATTTGCAAAGGCAGTAAAAGGCAATTCGCTCGATGCAGACGAGTGAGTGCGCCTGTAAACACGTCACTGGTTTGATTTAGTAGTCCTTTCATTCCAAGTCTATATCTTCTCACCAGACTTTCGATTATGTCCTTCGTCTGGTGCCACATTATGTGAGTCGATGCTGGTCTGACAACTTGACCATTGAAGAACTCTTGACTTTTTCCTGTTATATGCTGACAAGCACGTTATGTATTACAGAAAAATTATGTTGACACCTTAAGTATTTTTTCAACAGTCCAGGTAATGGATAAACTAATACTTATTTCCATGTAGTCACTATTAACTGATAAAAAGGATGTCTTTGCATCCTAATATTTTTGGTTTCGAAACAAAATGACAGGTAGAAGCCACGGTTGCTCAGAGGTAGAAACTCCAAAAAAGTCTCTGTGTGGCCTATATCAACTTCCTTCAGTGCCACAGAGGTTTTGGATGCGCGAGGTGTACATTATTATTATTATTACCCGTGCTAAAAATAATTGCAAGGCTTCGAGGAAAACAACCCTTCACGGTAATTCAGATGAACTCATTCAAATTCACAATAGGAGTTAACATTCCCCTATCCTTAACATAAACTTTATTTCCACACCTAAACCCTTACTTTATGCCTAAAACGAACGCATGAACAGCCTCAACCCAAACTCTCATTTCAATGCTTTACCTAATCTCCCTTGAAATAGGCCCAAGTACTACCAAAAGAAGGGACCTTGTGTCTTGCCGAAATACTTGCGATTTTCGTAAGTGGGTTAAGACTGTTATCTACAATGTAATATGAGCTGTCGACACCTTTGCAAATTTCGACAGTCAAATGTCTGCGTGTCACATCTGAAGCATGTATTGTCTAAAGATAAATAAACATTACGTTCTTATTTATAGTTACAAATGTACAACTATGCATGCATTTGAAGATGCTCCATGATGCTATTAATTTTTCGCATTGCCTTTCTTGAGCACTTTTTACAATAAATTACTTTACGCTGATATGAATGAGTATATTTCGAGAATGAGTTACAAATTTTGAGAATAAATGATATCCTAAGATTGGCATGACATGCATTTTTGTGTATATTTTTACTGTTTAAACCTCAAACGACATGTTCCCAGCTAAGACAACACGTGTGTACATAAAAATCCAGAGTGTTGATTTAAACTGCAAGAATGTGGTGCACTCTCTGTTGGGGACTAACGGCAGGCATGTAGTCGCACAACTGGGCACTGATTAAGGAAGCTGTCGATTTCTAATTGATATTTCCTAGCAAGTTGAGAGCTCATGTCTGCCCTCCGCGTTGCTAATTTATTCAGTTTTTTGTCGGCTCGCAATGTTCGTCTGTTTAATTCCATACAATTGGTCATCCGAATTGGAGGATGCCGTACGTTACAGTAGGCTGGATGAGGTAAAATGACCAACGTGTAATTAAATTCACGGCTCTCAGTGGGCCCTCCTAGATCGAATGGCTAGAGCTTTGGCTGCATGTCAGCGTTTCTCTTGCTGTTGTGGGTTCGAATCTTGCCAAGGCCGCTGAGGTCTTCACAATTGGTTCAAATGAATTATTTAAATCTCTCAAAACACCCTTTATTCCAGTATTTTTGTAATATTTTCAGTTGTATATAGTTGACAAATCATGTCTGTTATATTTACGCTTCCGTCATGAGTGCGATAATCATATCAAAGGATTTCGATTAGGCCTTCTCAGCTGTTGATCTTACGTAGCTCTTGTACCGCCATCACCTGAAAAGTGCGTGGGATAAATATCTCTAATTTCATACTCATTACGCTCACACCAGTTCATATTCTTATACAATTTTTTGGTGATGGATCGTAGTGTTACGTCAGGGAGCATACACTAGTCAAACAAAATAATATTTTCTCTCCTTCATATGCACTTCAATCTTTTTCTTTTAAGATTGCTTACAATGAAAGATGAATAAAAAGTAGTAGTGACTTAGCGCAAAATATAAGCTAACTAAAAAAGCAAGCGTTCGCATGTCCAAGCATCCAGCATTCAAAATGTCATCTTCTTGAATCAGTAAATACAAACTTGTTGATGAGAAATGGGTCTTATTCAGATACAAACACTTGGAAGGTTGAGATGTGCGCAAAATTGTGCCAATAGGAGTGTGCGGCTTTCACTTGCACTACGAAAAGCAGTGTTTGGCTGAAAGGGGCTATCGTTGTTACCTCGGAATACCGGTTTGGTATTAGGCCGCGATGCAGACGACGCTGACTTTAATAAAGGCAATGGATCATAACCTGCAGCACAACTACAGATAAGTGCAGTGAAACTACTGCTACATAATAGATTATTAGGACGTTGGTTCTCTTTCCATATCATAATGCTTTACGCATAATCTTACCTGCGTTTTTTTAAGCGGATTTTTTATGGTGCCACATGTGGAAGAAACAGTACTCTGATTTGGTCATCAGTAATATAACTTTTTATCAAGGAAATCATACACTTTACAAAAATCGATTTGCAAGTTTGGTAATATAACTTGAAAGCGAAGATCAAAAGTGCAATGTATGACTGACCTTCAGTGTAGATGGGTCGACTGTTGATGCAACTGGTAAGTTCATTCAACTAGTAAAGCTTTTGAAGCACCGATACACTTTTGACTTCATGATTTTTTGATTGCCATGTGAGAAAGTCTCAATGAACGTAGACGCACTGCGTCTATGTTTTTGACCTAAAATTTAAAAATAGTTATTTGAGTTGTATGCCCAACAATACAGAATTTAGACGTGTTCATGAGACGTTAAATGCATCTACTGTTAATTTTTTGTGTCGTTGACTTCTACAATGCTGACGCCTCCCGAATTGCATGTAAGCACACTGTCTATGATTCCATGAAAAATTTAAAACTGCAACGAAATGCGATATCCATTTTATGTCCTGTCATTTATCCACATGGATTTGGGCTATGAATTGACAAGGTTTAATAGGGAGCTTGCATGTTATCAATGGTAGTTTTAAGATCATCTAAGCCCTACGTGGCCTTGTAGCTCAGTTGGCTAGAGCACTGGCTGTACTCAAGCTTCCCCTTGCTGGAGTGTGTTCGAATTCCACCAAGGCCTCCGAGGTTTTCACAAGTTGGTCAAAGGAATTATTCAAATCTTCCAAAATCCTCTACTTATTTATTGTGCCTGGTAGTCATCTGTTAGATTATAGATTGAGTGCTTAAGAAATCCTGCATTGGCAGCAAGCTTACTGCATCAGATTTGGTGGATTCTATACGTTGTAGTAGGCTGGGCGGGTAACTTGACCCAAATATTTTTAAACTCACGGCTCCAAGTGGGTTCTCGTAGCTCAGTCGGCTGGAGCATTGGCTGTGCTTAAGCCTTCACCTTGCTGGTGTGGGTTCAAATCCCACCGAGGCTATCGAGTCAAATGAAAAACCTTTATGTTTCCTCGTTTTGCGTGGCAACAATAAAAATGGTAGCTAACTTGAACTTATGCATTTGATATGTCTGCATTAAATTACGTAGGACTGACCCAATTCGACCTAAATTCATCAAGAGCATCGCAAGGCAATTACAAATTTGACGTCGACGGTTACCCATGATCAAACAGGAAAGTAAAATTTATTTAAAATCTATTCTAACGAAAAGTGCGGGTGATAAAGATCTTTTAATTTCCCACTCATTGAGGCGCACGCCATTCCATATTCTTATACACATTTTCGGTGGTGGATCGTAGTGTTACTTCAGAGAGCATACACTAGTCAAACAAAATAATATTTCCTCTTTTCCATATACACTTAAATCTTTTTTTCTTTCAATATTGCTTACACTGAAAGATGCAAACGAAGTAGTGGTGACTGAGCGCAAACCATTAGCTGATTAAAAAAGCAAGCGTTCGTATGCCCGAGCATCCAGCATTCAAAATGTCACCTTCTTGAATTAGTTAATACAAACTTGTTAAGAACAACCTAGATATTTCATTCTAACAGAACAGCTCTGTCAATAAATAAAATTTCAATACTTACAGGCATAAGAGTAAGATGAAGTTAAAGGCTGGAAATAAATCCAGATATGTCCATAGTTCCAATGCAGAATTTGAAGCAGTGACCAAGGTTTAGTCAAAAGCGTGCAAGACAGTAGACGCTCAACGACATGTTGAAGAGTTTTCGGAAAATGACTGGCATTTTTTTAATTTCATATAAGCCATTAATAATCGTCTCATTAACACCCTATCAAAGCTTGGTATGAGGCCTCATAGAATAA
>WEDG01008564.1:0-17585 GCA_017591395.1 Schistocephalus solidus
CGGTAAAGTTACGTACTGCCTTATTCAAAATTAACCGTACATGCTTTCGAAATCACTTAAATTGATTTTTCCAATGACCTTCCGGGTACTCCAATAAAACATCTATCTATCTATACAAAAATCTGGAAAGTCATCCACAATACTGCCGATGGAGACAATTTCAAAGACAATTTTTGCTGATTGGAGGAGTGGTCCCGCTGATGGCTCTTTTCCTTCAACTCAAACAAATGTGCCCTTTTATGTCTGGGAAGTCGAAATCAGGACACTTATCTGCAACCCTACTATTTGAACGCTATGCCACTCCGAGAAGAAGAAAAACAGAAGAATCTCAGCGTTTAGATGACTGACAACCTAAATCCTTCCACGCAATGTTGAGAGGCGGCTAAATCCGCAAATTCAGTGCTTTTCGCTATCAAGTGGGTATTTAAAGTTTTCGATGAAGACTGCTTTGCTAAAATCTTTGGTTCGTTTGTACGGTCACAGCTAGAATATGCTATCCAAGCCTGGCAACTGTGGACCCAGCAAGATTACAACATCCTCGAAAGGGTGCAGCGGCGAACCACAAAATTATTAAGAGGTCAAGGTGATCTGCAATATGAGATCAACCTAAATAACATAAAGCTCTATCCTCTGAGTTATAGTCAGTTGCGCCGAGACTTGATACAAACCTTCCGTATCGTGCATGGCATGGATTGCGCCATCCTGTGTGATTAATTTTTCCAACTTGCCACTACGATTATCTCCGAGGTCATCCATTCAAACTAAGTGTGCCTTAAGGAAGATTGGATGTGAGGAAGTAGTTTTTCTCCAACCGTGTCGTGGAACCATGGAATAACCTACCCGAGGCGATTGTTATGTACCTGTCTGTGGAGGCATTCAATCATCGGCTAGAGATACATATGTTGAGGCACCACGAAGACTATGTGGCTACTAACCTTAAAAAAATATGTTTACAACTTAAATCTGCCTACATTAACTTTAATGTGTCTTCTTTACATTGTTTCTAATTATTGTGATTGTTATGTAACAAATTGGGATTTCAAGGCACGCGAGTCGATTTTCAAAAGTTTAGTGAAATCTCAAATTTTGAACGTATCTCTTCTTTTCTTGCTGACGTTATTGGCTTGATTATTGATAAAAAATATTTAGAACCCTTAATCAACTGCGCATTTCTGTGGTGTTTTTCTTTAACAGTAGGGGGAACTAGACAGTCACTCGACATAGCCTCAAGTCTCTTTCTCAAAATTGATCAGATTTCATCGTTTCTTGCTGTATTTATTGGCTTAAGTGTTAATAATGTTTTGTATTTCTAACCTTTAAACGTCTGCATATACCTGTGGTTGTTGTATTTTATAATAGGTGGAAATATCCAGCCTCATACTGCTTCATCTGGCGTAGCCTCACTTGCCGTCCTTATAAATCCATGTGGAAAAGTAGAATTATAAAGCTCGAACACAGAATTTAAGTTGAAATTTTAAAAAAACTATTAGTTTCCGGCAATGAGTTGTTTGCAGTAACTATTTTTACCGTCAACATATCAACCAGTTGGAAATCTATGTCAGCATAATTATCTTTACCCTGCGTATCCTGTGTAAATTGCACTCATTTTTCGACTAAAGATGAAATGAAAATCTCCACTCATCGTAAGCTACCTGCCTTGGGTCCCAAGCATTGCTTGATTACATATAGTAGTCTCAAAATTGACTCAAATATGCAACCCATAGTTAAAGTTAAACAGCTAGATATATTCACTACACAGAACTGCAATAACTTCATGATTAATTTAAGATCTGTTGTATCTATACTCGGTAACATTGTTCACTTGGTCGCCAGCGAGGCTTTTGACAGACAGAAACGTTTTCATATTTTTCTCCTTAAAATGCTCTCATACACAGACGCCCAGTTGACGTTGCTATGAACCTTTTGTATTCGGGTGCTTTCAACTACAAAATAGTGAAAGCAAAACGCCTCCCTTCGCGTAACAAGAATCCTCCTATCTTAGTTAAATTGTTTTCAACTATTGAGGGTGAACTTAATCTTTGATCAACGAGGTCGCACTTCTCGCTATTTTGAAATGACAAAATGTTTCCTCTGTCGAGAACTTACACAAATGGAGCGGAGAAATGGGTTTTTCATGTCATCAAATTTTCAACCATATATTAACAAGTCTGGTAAAATTTTCACTGAACTTAACGCACCGGTTAATTCATCCCCTCAGATGTCTAGGTCGGTCAGCCCCTCCACTCCACCTTCTTCTTCGTTTCACCAATGGCCGATTAATTAAATTTCCGGTGCTTTTAACGTACCTGTAATGTCCGCAAACCCACCTTAAGCATATATACCGTCTAACCCGTCAAAAGCACTTAGACCGACAGCTTCTCCTATGAAACGCAGTTCTCAAGGCCTCTCCACGAAATTTCCCGAATACTGTGCATAAATAGCGTACTTCAAATACAACATCCGGTATCATCTCAATTTAAGGACAACTTATTTAACCCTCCACAAACTAGCTCGTCCCAAAACCCCACGGTTCCTCTTATGCCTCCAATTATATCACCTAAGGCAGTTCGTGGGAAGGACGTTAATCCAAACCAAACCCAAGAGCAAGGTAGCGTAGTTCTAACTCATCGCATACTGTCTTCTCAAAAATAACCAAGCCTCTCCAATAGACAAATGACCCTTAACATGCTGAACGCTATACGAGACCTGACTTGTCAGCACTTAATTCTTATAGCTGCTTGCCCCCTCCCACCAGCCTCCATATTCCATCTAACTTCCCACCATTGCGTTTTAACTATCAACAGAAATATCCTGGTATACATCCCTATGGTGTTTCGTGACCGGAAATTTATATTCCTACACCTTTAAGATATCCCTATCAGCCTTTCGTTACTGACATTCCTTGTACCAGTAGTTCTGACGCAGTTGGCAGTTACCCTCCAAACCACAATAGCTTCAACTTTATAACCCACCTCCAAATTCTTTTTATAAATAACGACAACCCTAGTTTGGATACTCGAACTACGTAAGATTTCATCTTACTTAAGGTTAGATCTGTTATAAATAAGATGGCCCAACTGAGAGTCATTGCTTTCTAGTTAATGCCCTATGTTTTATGTGTAACCGAAACTTTTACCCATCCTTTAATTTCCGACTCTTTGCTTATCATTTACCAGTATTACCTCTGCCGTCAAGACTGCATTGGTAAGCGTGGTTGTGGTTGTCTTCTCTATATTAAAGCTTCATTTAAGCATTTTCCATTCGATCTAGGTGCCACGTCATTCTCTGGTACTTACTGCTTCGCATATATTATCCTGTCGTCCTGAAATAAGGCGATTCTCGGATGCATTTACAACCCGCCTACTTCCTCATCAGATGATGATGTAAAACTTTTTTGAAATTTTGAATTGATTCCGGGGTCCAATTTGGACAGTACAATAATCGCTGGGGATTTTAATTTTCCTGAAATTGACTGGATTTTAAACTTTAGTCCACCCAGATTTCAGCCTTTCCTAGATATCATTTATTGCTACCCTCTTCATTGAGTTTAAGAAGGCCCTCTTCCAAAGTGACCATATATTAATTAACTTTTGCCTTCCAACTGTCTCTTCAAAAAAAGATTAGCACCGTTCGTAGCTATCAAGCTTTTGAACTTGCAGATATAAGCTTCATTAATAATTTCTTTTACTCATTGGACTGGCAGCATCTCTCCTCCATGAACGACGCAGCAAGTCTGTGTGACTTCATGTCGGTCGTATCAAATAACATCCTGGAATTTTTAACAACCAAAATTGTCAAGCCCAACGCTTCGGAATCTACCGTTCCATAATTTCTTGTGCGAAAACTAAAGAAATTGAGGAGGCAGTTAAAATATCAATCTTCTAGTTCATTATCCTTGCATCTAAAGACTGCATAAATTTTTGAATTGGCCTCTAATATTCATCTTGCTTGCGACAAACAGAGGGAATCTTGCGTACTCAGCGAGTCAAACTCTTTAAAATCTGTTGCTCAACTGTTCCATCGTCAATCCTCCTCTAAGCGAGCTTATAAAATTTCTCCATTACTGAATGAGGATAAGAACTTTGTTCTCGAAGACTCTGAAAAGGTAAAATTGTTTAGTGGTTTCTTTGTAAATAATCTTACGATGGAAGCTGAACCAATTCCGAAGTTTCAGCCATTCCCATTAAATTATGTCAGCCCCATTGATTTCTCCTTAGAATTAATTCGTTAGCAAATAATTTGTCCAAAATAGTCGCACTATCCGGGGACAAACGGTATTCCAAACTCAGTAAGCAAGAGAGGGCCAAGCTTCCACCGATTGCATAGCCATTTATTCTCTGTTAATCTTTTAAACGGATCCTTTCCTGACTCATGAAAGACACCTATTATTCTGTCTTCAAGTCGGGATCGTGTTCGGACGTAAATAAGTATCGAGGTGTTCACAAAACCCCGGCTCTACCAAAACTTCATAAAAAAAAATTATATTTAATCAAATTTGCGATTTTTGAGTTGAAAACAAGCTTAATGGCAACTCGCAATATGGTTTTCTACCTGGAAGATCATGCGAAGTGCGTCACATAGCTTTTCTTAACTTCGTCTTTTCCTTTCATAATGAGCAGCAGTCAGTTGTTTTGATCTACGTTGACTTGAACAAAGCCTTTGAAAAGGTATCACACAGACGTCTTCTGGTGAAACTGGAAGCTCTCGGCGGCTGGCCTCCTCTCCTTTACTTCATTTGTTCCTACTTGTCTAACCGTAGCCAGGGCCTAGTAGGTAATAGCTGCTTGACGCGTCAGCCGAGCACTAGTGGCGTTTTCAAGGCACGGTTCTACATGCCTTTCTCTTTCTTCTATACATCAACGAACTTTCAAATTTACTCACAAATTCACAAAATTTCGTTTACGCCGACGATCTTAAGTGCATTTATTCATTTTCTCAAGACACTGCCAATAGTTGCGTTGATAAAATAAACACTGATCTACTTATGCTCTCACGTTGGAGCTGTAGATGGCAGACGGAGTTTTCGTCATCCAAGAGTAGTTTCATGTGTTTTGGCCCCGCAAAGCTTCATGGACCCCTAGTATTTCAAAAAAAGTACACTTTTAGAACGATCAACCATAAGAGATTTAGGTCTAAGTTACACGAACAAGCTAGCACTATCACCTAATGCAGATTTAATTTCTGCAAATGCTGCACAGATATGTGCTTTTATATCACATAATTTCTTCCTTCCGGAAGTAAAGTTAAAAGTGTTTGTTTTTCCCATCCTAAAATAGTGTTGTCTCCTCTTTGGCCTGATGAATGCCTCTGACCGCTATAAGATTGAAAATTTTCAGATTTTTTACTCGAAAACTATTTTCTCTTCCTGGATACATTATCTCTTACACGGATTGACATCAGTTAACAACATTTAATTTCTGTGGGTTAGAAGATTTGAAGCCGGTCTCTGCTTGCTGTTTCGCGTTAACTCTAGTCCAAATCTCCAACGAATTAAAGCTCTCACTCCGACAGATCGACCTTATGCCACTCGTAATTCCTCCATGACCATTTCCCCACACCTTAGCTCCACAACTATGCGTTCTCAGTATTTGCCTCCAAATGTGCTTTCATAGGGCAATATATTCCACTGGAAATTAGGTTGTCATCTAAATTAGCTGTTTTCAAAACCAAATTAAGCAAAAATTTAACTTCGGAAGAAATAAACTCCTTATTGTCTGTTCCCTTCCCAAATTTGCAACTTTTGGATTTGAAAATGATCCTCCTGGTATTTGAGACAGTTCCCTTGATATTACATTGGCTTCTAAATATGTTTCCATTATCCTCTGCCGAGTCAATCTTCGCAGTCACTTTTTCGTTCCCTCATTATTAACTGGCATCGCCAACTCTTGACAACCTTGATAGTTTAAGTCAATTTATTGAGGAAATTAGGCTTTCGCCCTTGAGCTCCCTATTCATATGCAAAAATTTCAATAGAATAAATGTTCACAGCAATTACTCTGGCAAATGAAAACGTAAGGTCATCGATATTTGTGGGCCAGGCCTAAGCTGCCAGTACGGACACAAGCTTCATTATATGTACAATAGTTTCTCAGCAAATGAGTATCCAGTTTGCATTGAAATTTGTCAACAGTTTTTGAAAGTACCAACTCATGAGGGAGTCCGTTCCATGCACCAACGACCCTCTGTGAAAAGGCGTTCCGACGGACGTCCGTGTGGACCAACTTCCTCTGCAGTTTAAAGGGATGACCCCACAGATATTCCGTCTCAGCCAATTCGAAGAAGTCAGCAAATTCTAGGGCACATTCGCGGCCTCTGATAATCCGGTATGTTTGGATGAGGTCACCCCGTAGTTGCCTGTAATTGAGAGGAAAATAATCAAGTTCAACTAGTTTGGTTTGGTAAGGCAGATGACTAAGATTCTTGACCATATTCGTAGACCTCGCCTGTACTCGTTCGAGCTGTAAATAAACCTTCTTAAACCACAGACGCCAGGCCTGGACGGCATATTCCAAGTGAGATCGAACAAATGATCCGTAGGTTTCGGAATAGTTCCTTATCACTCTGCACAATTTCACGTCTGAGCGCAAAAAAACTTGTGTTGTGCGTTTAGCTGCCTTCACAACTGTGAATATGGTTTGAATGAGGAATTTGTTAGAACACCAAGGTCATTCTGTACCTCAACAATCGAAAAGGGCTACCGATTGAGAAAGTATTGGTATGAATCATCCTCCCTTCTGGTCTTTCTGTTATGGAGTCTTAGGACCACACACTTCCCAACGTTAAAATTTAAGAGCCAACGAGCATACCAGCTGCTAAGATGGTTAAGACTCTCTTGAAGTGCGTTACTATCGGCATCGGATCTGATGACCCTCCACAATTTAACATCGTCTGCAAACGTGACGGTGCTGTAACCCAGATCTTCAACGCAGTCGCTGATATAGACTAAGAAGATTAATGGTCCTAAGACGGAGCATTGGGGGACACCACTTAGAACCGGAGTAGGTGTTGACTTCGAGGAATCGATGCACACAGTTGGAAATCTTAATGTAAGAAAATCTGCAATCCATGTCAGCAGAATTCCTCTTATACCAATTTCAGATAATTTATAGATAAGACGTTTGTGTGGGACACGGTCAAACGCCTTCGTGAAATCAGTGTAGATGACGTCAACTCTACCAACTTCATCCAATGCGCGAGTCCTCTGCATTGTCGAGAGCAATAAACTGGAAAGACAAGAGCGATTCTGTCTGAAGCGATGCTGGAGTTCTGAAAGCAATCGGTTTTCTTCAAGGAAATTCATAGTCGCTTTCTTAATTATCGATTCCATTATTACAGCAAATGGAGGTAAGGCTGACAGGCTTATAATTGTTGAAATTAGATTGAGCCCCACTCTTGAATATGGGGTATATTTTTGCTACCTTCCATTCGGATGGCAGTTTCACATATTCAAAGGACGAATTGAATATATGTGCTAGTGGTTTGGAGAGTTCGCCGGCCAGTTCTTTCAAGAAATGGGCCGGTAAATCGTCCGGACCAGATGACTTGTCTTCTTTGAGATTTTGCATTTCTCGTTCCACGAGAGGTTCCGGGAAGAGTATGTATTCAAGTACTGGACTGGCATCTATAACACCACTGTTGTCGTGGTCAAGCTGAAGTTCCGGTTTTTTCAGTTCAGTTCAGTGTATTTGAGGTAAATAGACTTACACCTTTGAAATCCCTATTTGTTCCATAAAATTAGCAAGAATAAGAAGCAAATTAAAGAAATAACAGTCAAGTGAATGCAGGCAGATTTACGTGGTACACTGATATTGTTAAGGTTAAGTAGTCACATAGTCTTCGTGGTGCTGTAATATATGTATGTCAAGCCGAGGTTTGAATGTATACACAGACTGGGACATAACAATCGCCTCAGGTAGGTTATTCCACGGTTCCACGACACGGTTGGTGAACAAATACTTCCTTACATCCTATCTTACTTGGGGCGCACTAAGTTTGAATGGATGACCTCGGAGATTTTTTGTGGTGGCAAGTTGGAAAACGTCATCACATAGGAGGGCGCAATCCATGCCAGGCACGATACGGAAGGTTTGTATCAAGTCTCCGCGCAACTGCCTATAACTCAGAGGATAGAACTTTAGGTTATTAAGACGAATCTCATATGGCAGTTCACCTTGAACTCTTACTAATTTTGTGGCTCACCGCTGCACCCTTTTGAGCATGTTGTAGTCCTGTTGGGTCCACGGTTGCCCGGCTTGGATCGCATATTCAAGATGTGGCCTTACAAACGTACCAAAGACTTTAGAAAAGCAGTCTTCATCGAAAACTTTAAATGCCCGCTTGATAGCGTACAGGATTGAATTGGCGGATTTAGCTGCCTTGGAACATTGCGTAAAAGGCTTCAGGTTGTCTTTCATCCAAACTCCAAGATCCTTCTGTGTGTGTGCTTCTCGGAGTGGCGAACCGTTCAAAAAGTAGGGTCACATATCAGTGACCTGATTTCGATTTCCCAGACGTAGCAGGGTGCATTTGTTTGAGTTGAAAGACAAGAGCCATTTGCGGGACCACTCGTCCAATCGACGAAGATTTTCTTGGAAATCGTCTGCATCAGCAGCATTGTGGATAACTTTCCAGATTTTTATATCGTCCGCAAACATAGCAAAGTTACAGTCCAATTCCTGTACACAATCATTAATGAACAAGAGAAATAGGATCAGTCCAAGCACTGAACCTTGTGGGACTCCACTCACAGATTCTCTAGTGAAAACCGACTGAAAGAACTGGGAAAAGTGTTCAGCTTTGTTTTTATTTTCTGATATCTCGAAACCGTCATCGTTTCTCATAACAGGAATCGGGTTCCTGTTACGTGTGATTTTTCTTACATAGCTGTAGAGTAATTTGGGATTGTGAACTGCTCTCTGGAGCAAATCCCTCTCGTTATCCCGTCGGCTTTGGAAGATCAAGCTTTTAACCTTGTTCCTTTGAGTTTTGTATGCTCGCAAGGCTAAATTTTCATTGGATCGGCAAAATTTCTTCCAAAGCCTTCCTTTCCTGTTAATCTCTCTTTTTAGATCCCTGGTTAACCACTGTGGTCTGTTAGATATCCTAAGTTGTGATGGCGGACAATGGCATTTTATGAGATTCAACAAACACTCCTTAAATAAATTCCAGTCCTCAGTGACATTCCCGGAGAAGAGAAGATCCCAGTCTATTCGTGATGCCTCAGCTCTCATCTTACAAAAGTCTCCTCGCCATAGATTGGGCCTGGTTTCATTTATTGCAGATGGCACAGAATATAAACCATACTCCCATGAAAGTACTGCATGATCACTTTGACCAAGTGGAGGTAGGCAGCGTACCTCGTCTATACTGTCAGGATCTTTAGTGAAGACGAGATCTAAACAACTTGTTTGTTGTCCTCCACGCGCTCTCGTTGGAACAAATACATGTTGGGTGAAAAGAGTTTCAAGTGTTGTCTTTAGCAGACGATGATCGAAGGAAAACGTTGAGCTCTGTGCCTGCAGATCGTTCCATCGAATGCTGGGTGCATTAAAGTCACCCATGAGAACAACATCAGGTCGACTGATAATCTCCTTTATGTTCTCCAACAAACAAGTATCAGCGTCAGTGTCTGTCCCTGGTGGTCGGTAGAGAGTCATGACTTCAAGGGACTGCGATACCCGCGTCTTTATTTTCAGCCAAATAGCCTCAATACCACTGCTAATCTTCTCCGTAATTTCACACATTGTGAAATTGCTTTAACATACATAGCAACTCCTCCACCCTGGCGTTGGGTGCGGTCTCTCCTGAACAGCTGGTACCCGGATAAGGCTACTTCGCAATCACTGATGTTCTGTGACAGCCATGTTTCTGTGATTGCTATAATATCGGGAGACAGAACGGCTACCTGAATTCTCAGTTCGTCGAGTTTCGAAAACAGACTTTGGGCGTTGGTGTACAGAAATTTCAGTATGCAGCAGTCAGCAGAGCCAAATTCCGTTTGTCTCGAGTTTGCCAATGCTAATTTTCCAATGCCATCATGAGCATTGGCTGGTTCCAGAGCAATGTTGCGTTTCTCTGTATCACGCGTTACCTGTAAATCACCAGATTGTTCTCTCCAGCTGCAAGTCTCCTCTTCATTTCTATCACTAATTTGTGGCGTTTCAGGCGTTCTGCTGGAGAGTTGTCCGGCTGAAAAAAACCTGTTTATGAGAGTTTCGAAGGTTTGTTTTTATCGAGAGAAGTAGCTTAGTCTCTTCCTTGTTGTCCAAGACAATTTTGATAGGCCGTGGTTTCACATTTTGGGACTGTTCATTATCCTTTTCCGAGCCTAAAGGCAGCGCGAACGGTTATCGTCTCTCCTGAATGAAGTATATCATTCAGCAGGTGCTGAAACATAGCAAGATCAGCGGATATCCGTTCCTTTAATGTGTGAATATCGAAGCAAAGAACTGACCCAAGAGCTCAGCTTTCTCGCAACTTTCAACGATTTCCACACTATTGCCATCCATAAGTACTGCGACTGGGTCCTTGTTTTTTATTCGCCTATGAAATGGAATAGAATTTTGGCTTTATTTTCAGCCTGTTGAATAATTCTTGATTCATAGCTCTTCCTTGTCTGACGAATCATTTTTTGACAGCATTTCTGCGGTGAATAAATTCCTTAAGATGCATTGCTGACCCTGTTTCTCTAAAAACCTTCCATTTTTATTCTTTTTCTTTAACTGCTTCTTAAGTCCTCTTGGTAACCAGGCAGGGTGATTAGTCTTTTTGCACCTTCACTTGACAAAAGCGTTCAATTGGATTGAGTGAAACCTTCTTAAACTATTGCCAGTTATCCTCTGGTTTCCCTTTTAGCAAACAGTCCCATTGCACGGACATCAGTTCTTTCTTAATCGCGTTAAAATCGGCCTTGCATATATTTTGCTTGCCTTCCGTTCTCTTCTGGCGCTGAGAATAAACGGAGTAATCCCACATCAGCGATTTGTCAACCCTGACGATGGTTTCCTGGATCTGTTGATGATCGTGGCGGCTTCTGATGTTTTCGCCTCTTTGTTGGTGGACTATGCAGTCAGCAAGGTCGCATCTCGGTGATGATCTCATGACCTCTACTTTCCCCTCTTCCTATCGTCCATATTTTCTAAGATAAGTTCCTCCTGTCTCACCTCTCTGGCCCCTTCCCTTCGTAATGAGCAATAGTCAGTGGTTGTTCAGTTCAGTTCAGTTTTATTTACGGAAAGATAGGCAAAGCCTTTGAGCTCCCTATTGATGTCAATGACACTACAAATTAAAAAGGCTTACATATAATGGACGTTGGACAAAGGGTTATCTCCCCGACAAACTGCAGGGTATCGGACAAACAATTATAAAATAATGTTACTCACAAATATGGAGTAGTATGTTATATGACGCAAAAATTGTTGATGGGAATATGCTTAAGGAAATGTGTTAGGTTCGGATGTTGTGGTGGTACTTATGGCTGTACTGGTCAAACTTCCGCTTAAAAGTGTCAACGGTTGGGGACATGATTATGTCCGCAGGCAGAGCATTCCAGGCCTTAATCACTCTGTTGGAGAAGAAGAACCTTCTTGTGTCGAGTCTTGCACCTGTCATACGTAGTTTAATGGGATGTCCTCGCAAAGTAGTGGTAGTGGCCACCTCAAAGAAGTCGCCATATGCAAGGCAACAATCCTGACCCCACAGCATGCGAAAGGCTTGTATTAGGTCGCCGCGTAGCTTTCTATAGTCCAGAGGAAACAGATCAAGTTTAGACAATCGTGTCTCGTAAGGCAGGCAGTTTTGACTTTGAACAAGCTTGGTTGCACATCTTTGGACCTTCTCAAGGGTGTTGTGGTCTTTGACATACCACAGTCTCCAGGCTTGTATGGTAAATTCCAATTGTGGTCGCACGAACATCCCGAAGACCTTATTAAAGCACTCTTTGTCGAACTATGCAAACGCTCGCTTAATTAGATACAAGCTTGACATGGCAGATTTTGCTACTTTTGAGCAATGGAACGATGGCTTCAGTGTGGGCGTGATCCATACTCCTTGATCTTTCTGAGCCTCTACCTCTGGTAGTGGTGTGTTGTCCGGATAGTTAATTCTCTGGTGCCCGGAGCTGGTTCTGCCGAATCGCAGAATATTGCACTTGGTAGCATTGAATGGGAGGAGCCAGTTGTGCGACCATTCCTCGAGTCGATGCAGGTTCGCCGGTAGATTTTCTTCATCAGCTGCGTTGTGGATGACCTTCCAAAGGTTTATATCGTCAGCAAACATGGTGGTGTCACAGTCCAAGCCAGTTACGCAGTCATCAATGTATATAAGGAAGAAGATAGGGCCAAGGACGGAGCCCTGAGGAACCCCACTCTAAACCGCCACCTCCGCCGATTGTTGATCGCCAAGACGGACAATCTGAGATCGTCCAATAAAGAAGTTTTCGATCCACTTCAAAAGCTTGCCCCTTACCCCAATACGGTTGAGGTTGTATAGGAGACGTTGATGAGGCACGCTATCAAAGGTCTTCTTGAAGTCTATGTAGAATGCGTGCACTACAGTTCCTTCATCAACCGCTCGGGTCGATAGTTCCAGACAGTAGAGCAAATTAGTTAAACAGGACCTTCCTCTGCGGAATCCGTGCTGCGCGTCAGAGAGAAGATGATGCCGCTCCAGAAACTGCATCAGTTCACGTTTGATGATTCGCTCCATAATCTTGCAACATATGGAGATGTGACTTACCGGCCTGCTCTACTTTGACAAAGTACCGCCCACACGTCTTCTGGTGAAACTGAAAACCCTCGGCATCCGGTCTCCTGTCCTTGACTTCATTCGTTCCTACTTGTCTTACCACAGCCAGAAGGTCATAGGAGGAAATAGCTACTCGATGCCTCAGCCGATCAACGAACTTTCAAATTTACTCACAAATTCACAAAATTTCGTTTACGCCGACGATCTTTAGTGCATTTATTCATTTTCTAAAGACACTGCCAATATTTGCGTTGATAAAATCAACACTGATCTACTTATGCTCTCACGTTGGAGCTGTAGTTGGCAGACGGAGTTTTCGTCATCCAAGTGTAGTTTCATGTGTTTTTGCCCCGAAAAGCTTCCTGGAGCCCTTGTATTTCAATAAAGTACACTTTCAGAACGATCAACCATAAGAAACTTTGGTATAAGTTACACGAATAAGCTAACATTCTCACCTCATGCAGATCGAATTTCTGCAAGGCTGCACATATATGTGGTTTTATAGCACATAATTTCTTCCTTCCGGAAATAAAGTTAAACCTGTACCGCATGTTTGTTTTTCCTATCCTATAATACTGCTGTCCCCTATTTGGGCTGATGAACGCCTCTGACCGCAGTAAAATTGAAAAAGTTCAGAGGGTTTTTACTCGAAGATTATTTTCTCTTCCTGGATCCAGTATCTCCTATACGGGTAGATGCCAGTTAGCAAAAATTAAATTTCTCGGTGTAAGAAGACTCGAAGCCGGTCTCTGCTTCCTGTTTCGCCTTAACTCTAGCCCAAATCTCTCACGAATTAACGCTCTCACTCCGGTAGATCGACCCTATGCCACTCGTAATTCCTTCATGATCATTTAACCATCCCTTAGCTCCACAACTAACCGTTCTCCGTTTTTTGCCTCCAAATATGCTTTCATCTGGAAAAATCTTCCACAGCAAATTAGTTTGTAGTCTATATTCGCTATTTTCAAAACCAAATAACGCAAACATTCAACTTCGGAAGATATAAAGTCCTTATTGTCTGTTCCCTTCCCAAACTCGCAATTTTTAGATTTTGACAAGGGTCCTCCTGGTATTTGAGGCAGCTCCCTTGATATTATATTGGTCTCTAATTAAATATCTTTCATTCTCTGACGAGTCTATCTTTGCATTCACTTTTTCGTCCCCCCTTTTTAAACTAGCATCGCCAACTTTTGACAACGTTGTTACTTTCCTCTGATTTTTTAACCCCGACGATGGTCTCCAGGTTAAGTTGATGATCAAGGCTGGTTCTGATGGTTGTGCCTCTTTGGTGGTGGACTATGCAGTCAGCAAGGTCCCATCTCGGTGATCTCGTGACCTCTACTTTCCTCTCTTCGTTTCGACCGTGTTATTTACGATGAGTTCCTCCTCTCTCACCTGCACTGGTGGTTAAAAATGGTAGCTCTGACTGCTATATTATCTCTCACCCGACAAGGAGCGTTCCGAACCCTCATACGTTGTCAGCAACATCACAATACTATCCCACTGCATCTAACTATTAATTTTTTTAGTGAAGCAGTTTTTTCTCCTAGTTTTTTTAACTGGCGGCTTGCCATACTCCGCCTCCAATTTAACCGTAGGATTTTTTTTACTGCTTCTTTTCTAGTTAACCTTTTATGTCAATGATTGTTGACTATTGTTTTAAAAATGGCAAGTCGTTCTGAATCGGATATGCCTACCATATTATTTATTTCTACTGTTATTATGGCTGCTCACATAGTGCAGCAATTATCCACTTTGTATTTATTTATACCGCGATATTAAGTTTGAAATGACGGGGCTCTCTAGACCTTAAATATACAATTTATTTATTTATATTATCTCTAACCCGACTAGGAGCGTTCCGAACCCTCCTACGTTGTCAGAAACCTCACAGCACTATCCCATTCCATCGTACCAATCCCATCCACTCTAGCTATTATTTTTTTTTAGAGAAGCAGTTTTTTTTTCCTACTATCTCTTTTTAAATTGGCGGCTCACCGAACTCCGCCTCCGATTTATCGTCGGAGTTTTTTTACTGCTTCTATTATAGTTCACCGTCTATGTCAATGATTGTTGACTATTTTTTTAAAGATGGCAAATCGTTCTGAATCGGATATGCCTACTATATTATTTATTTCTACTGTTCCTAGGGCTGTTCACATAGTGCAGCAATCATCCATTTTGCATTTTTCTACCGAGATACTAAGTTGGAAATGTGGGGCTCTCTGGACCTTAAATATACAATTTTTTATTTATTTTTCGAAGGCGTAAGCCAGGTTCCCTCAAATACACTGAACTTAACACTAATCAGAGCTATGAAGTCAGGTTGTAAATGGCCAACGGCCAGTGTGCTTTCGTCCATTTTGTTGAATAAACTGCACATTTATGAACATGATTGTCATCTTGGTTTGTTCTCCCGATTTTATGAAGTTTGTTTACTGTTTCTTGCACTTGACGATTATTGCTGGATATTTCGCAAGATATTTTGAGTCCCCTATCTGGTTCCTAATCTATAGGCATTTGGTAGGGCTATTCACCAGCATGGTTACCCTCAATTTCATTGGATGTTCCCGTAATACAAATGTTCCGTTTTTATGATTTTATCGTCTACAATTTTCAAATTTATTTTCCTTCATATTTATGGCGTTTAAATTCTGTTAACATTTTTATCCGATCGGTGGAAGAGTAATCTGGCTGAAAAGACACTCCACAATGATTTTTTCGTAGTATGAAATTTCGAGAGAGCAGTAGATCTACCTGCTGTTTTCTTCCCAAGACGATTTTGCATGGTCTTGGTCGCACCTCCTGCGTTGTATTTCTAGCGACAGGCCACAATTGAACGATTTTTTTTAATTTTGACTATCACACCGGGTTCTTTTGTATCAATCAATGAAATTTGGAATGTCAGCAGGTCGTTGTGTTACCCTTTCTTTTGGGCTTTCACCACTAGCCTCGGGGACTCCCTGAACTACAAGACACAATGATATGTCAGTGAATAAACCTGTGTCTGCATCGTCCTTGCTTGTAGTGACACAGGATTGAATCATACACTTTTATTGCCTTTCCTACTGTGTTCAAATTGGTCTTCATCGGTGAGCCTGCTGGTAGAATTTCAGACATCGCTTTGGATCTTTCAAACAGCGCATGTTCTTCTGATACTGCGTTCGCTCGAAAAGCTCCTGGGAGTCTTAATTTGGGTTTGTGTTATTCAGGTCTGTCAATAAGTCACAGGCCTCTTTTACATCATTATTTCGCTGGTTATTAGGATTTGTTCAATTTTAGCTCGATGGACACGTATAGTGCGTGCTGCTGTCGCTCTTTCGTGATGTTGGAGATACATTTAGATTACTTTTTTGCCAATTTTTCAGGGGCCATTGATCGCTGGTTTACTTGTGTACACTTGGATTCTTTGGGCACCAGATTTTTTAAAGCTGGGGAAATGCAAAACATAGTTTCATGCTCGCTTACTTTCTTTCTGTTTATCTTTATTTCAACTGAGGCAAAGGTTTGTTCTAACGACTTCGTTCTTTTTCTATTTTTGTTTCGCCTAATATTGTGTCTATTGGCCCTTACCGTTTCCTTACGATGAGTTTAGTTTAGCTTGCTGATGTTTTCAGCTCTTTGGCATGTTGTTCCAGCGATTTAAATTTGTTATGTTTGATGAGTACTGTTAGTATTTCCGAGAGGAGATTGAAGTCTCCTTCTAATCTTAAAAACTCTGAAAGTTAGTTCTCGGCATCCATTGAAGCACGCCAGCCCTTCACTTTTTTATCTATCTTAAGGTCCAGTTCATTAGCGCGCTGCTTTCTTCAATATTGCTGCTTGGTGGTTCTTCTCGGTCAGTTGAGAGTAACTTGAGTATTTCTGGTAAGCTTTTGTTAAGTAAAATAAAAAACGGTTTACAAAGGCGGATAGGATCATTATTTTGGGGGAGGTATTATTTTTTGTCTGCCGGCTGCCCAGATGTGGCCGAGCGGTTAAGAGCGATGGTCGCTAATCGAGAGGTTGGTGGTTTTGAACCGGACAGGACGGACCGAGACCGGAGGGATGTTTAAACTTCACTTTCACTTTCGTTTTTCCTTTTCGATCTCGATCTCAGCGACCGTGGCGGTAGTCGAGTCCCTGCAGTTCAACGACCTACATCCATCGAAGAATCAATCTCCCGACAATATACCCTTCTCTCTGTAAAACCTTTCGTACTGGTGAAGTCAAACCCTTGTATTATTTATCCCTATTGAGTCTTTCCTCAGATTCCGTTCAACATTATTAGTCTTCTGCATTTCATCGGTTACGTACTCTCACGAATAAACAAACATCCACCCTCTACATTATCTGCTTCTTTGTGTCTTGATATGAGTGAGTCCATACAGCAAGACAAATCCGAAATGGATGAATCCCTTACAGAGCCGGCCCTTTTAGACTGTGAAACGTCATCCCCCGTATCTACGTCTGATATCGAAGGAATGAGTCGACATCCTATTGACGGAAAGAAGAAGGACGTTATAGTTCGAATCCTGGACAGGGTGACATATATTTTTCTCGCATAATTGGGTGGTGAACATTTGCATTGCTCATTCCAGCAAAATATATTCAAGTATGCATTAATTTTTAAAGAGCAGCTTAAATTATCAAGCGACTAGTTTACTGAGCACAATAAAAAAGCATTTATCCGAACCTAATTCAGTATCGAATGGGATATTAATCAAGGAAGGACTCAGCCATTGAAGCTAGGTTGCCAGTAGTTCTGCATCTTTTTCTGATCTCCAACCCCTTTGCTGGTGATAGACTGTTTTCTGAAGCATGCAGGATATGGGTTTCGAAGGGATTCGAATGTAGCTGCG